>JBBMJM010147261.1:0-10993 GCA_037832705.1 Centriscus cristatus
AGAACCCTGGAATATAATGGTATATCAGATTAGCACATTTATAATACATACAGGCCTTCCAACACACACACACACACGTATAAGAGTTTCCTACACATTGCACCACCTCTTAAACACAACCCTTCTTCCCTTGGCAGCACATCTCTATGTGAATTAACACACTGAGCAGTCACGACACACATCCTGGTACAAACCCGTCAGATTTTCCTCACATAGTGACACTGGGGTTACAACGTTCCACAAACTAGCCAATCAGGTGACCCCAAATGGTGAAAAAAGGAAAACGTGAACCCTGGCTGAACCGCCAACATGAAATTTGTCAGCCTATAAAAGTGATCAGATTTTGTGCAGAATGCAAAACACATTCTAGTCTGTGCTCATTTGAACCTGCCTTCCTGCACTTAATGTAGTTAAGTACTTTCACACAACAGGACTTTTTGAAGTGTCACTGCTGGATTTAGAAAGGGCAGCATGTCGGCCATATTTTGACTCTCATATGCTGCCATCATATGAACATCAATTTAAAGCTGCAGAGAAAACTGATTTGCAAATTACTTAATTGTGTGATTGGAATTAGACATAAGAGAATCAATTACATTATACAATGTGTTTCTGCTTGTAATTACAATTAGAATAAGGGTCACACCATGACATAATACTGCACTCTTCTCGAGATCTCATCAGATTTGCTGTGAACACGTTTGGCCAGATTATCTAAACCACTTTAACTGGATGTGAAGTAACAAGTGGGGGCAGAAGGTTACTGCAAAGTCACATGTCAGTGACTCATAATATCAAACAACAAACAGGTACATCTTTAAAAAAAAATTTTCAAACAGTGAAACTTATGTCTTTTAGATTCTTTGAAACACACTGATAATGTCAAGGCTTTTTTTCTTCTAATTTTGATTAATTTTGAATGCCGTCTGCTCCACTGCTCCTTACACACAGCCACACGTACTGTAGCAACTTAAAATGACAAACCCTTCAGCTCCACTCGAGGATTTCATTCCATCTCAATTTTTTTTCTTCAAGACTGCAACTCTTCAACCGTTTAGTAATCATCAGGAGGTGCACTCTCTGGACCACTGTTAGAGTCCATACATGCACATTTCTTTAATTCCACAGGGATTAAGAAAACACTCCACATTGCTTTGCAAACGCCGCTTGAGAAGACGAACAAGGCGCTCGTGGTCCTAAAATGTATGTCTGTATCAATTTCTTCACTTTGCCACAGCAAGTTCCAGGACTTTTTAAAGTGGAAGACATACGACAGCCGAATAAAAAAAGTTCTCTTTGGTAGATTGTCACACAAAGCTGCGTGAAGGATTTCTATATAATTCCTGAGATTGAGAGTTTTTCGGCCAAGCTGCAAACTTGACACAGTGAAATAAGACGTGCAATGTTCTCCTTCGAAACCACCTATCTGTTTGTACAGAACTTCTCATTTGATTTGGTTTTATTATTATTATTATTATTATTATTGATTTGTAATTGATAAGCTGGTCTCCCGTGGCAACTTCTGGACCTTCATCCTCTCCAGCTTCTCTTGTCAACATAATGTCAATTAGTCAAATTTAGAAAAACACACACACAAATTAGGTGATATCTTGAAGGTTTGTCAACAGAATTCTTTAACATTTTTATTTCTTCTTTAGATGGAAAAGACTTGAAATAAAAGTAATTTACTTAGTCCAATGCCAGTTGAAGTTGTTTGTATAAACATGTTCTTTCTTTCAGTCTGTGCTATGAAAAATGTGTACAAATGCCAGTTGTTGGTTTTTTGTTTTTTTTTCTCAAAGCCTGGTATGTATTAGAGGCATGATACTGCCTGATTAATGTCTAGGAGCTTTTGCGTCATGCTCTCAGATCAGATACCCTGCCACTCCTTGAGTGAGCGAGTGCTTGGGGAACGGCCCATCAAAAATATCCTCCAACACACCCATGAGATCCACTCATGAGAGGGGACCCTGTCACACAGTGATGAGATCATGATACCGATGTGACTGGCCCAGACGGAGAACTTGCGCCATTCAAGGCTGCAGGAAAGTCAGTAGGAACATTACACCATCGGCTGCAGGTCCAGAGTTTGATGTTGTTTATCACCCTCGTCTGACTGGGGGGGGAATCTGATTCTGGAAAAAAATTCTCTAAGCCAAAAGTGACGCAGGATGTCAAGGTGTTTCAAAACTGCAAACACGTCGCAGTTGTCAAACATCCACCTCCAATGGAGTTACGTTTTAATTTAGGTATGTTAGCATGGAAGACACCAGAGTTTTATTCTGGCCTTTACCTCACATGTACTATCGCGCGTCATCCCCACGTCATCCCCTTGTTTTCCATCTGCGTCTGCAGTTTATTGCTCAAGAAATACATGTGTGACAAGTGATCATCTAATCCTGACAATGCAGTTGTGAAGGGTATAAGGGTCTAATTTAAGCTGTACAATATGCATATTTTTTTCAGCAGGTCAGAATAGGTGGACACCTGAGTGTTCCCTCAAAAGTCAATCCCATAGGTCATAAATTGTGTCCCAAGATGAGGCTGAGGTCATTGCTGGCTCTCTCTGTCACTTTACTTTGTGTCTCTTTCTGCTAAGTGCATTCCTGATGTTCCGCACACTGACTGATCCACACCGGTTCTTGTATCTGATGTATCCTCTTTGTGTGAACGTTTGTGTATTCATAAAAAACAATAAATGACAATGGTTATTTTGAATGGATAATTGCTCAAAATTGTACGTACAGTATGTATACCTCGAATTAGACTTAAAACCGATTTCTGTCAGGAATTAAATGTGTATTTGTGCAATAAGCCTGACAATATTCAAACTTTCACTCTCCCTACATCTGGCAGCCATACGTTTTCCTTCCACAGCACACGTCTATGTCTGCTCAGGAAAACAAAGGTCACATTTAGGCTGCAGGAATGTCGTGGCTGCATGTTATTTCCTTTGCAATAGGCTCTGGATCCAGCCTACTGAGCACTGGGAAGACTGTACATACCAACAATGAGTCCAATACAGAGGCAGTGATGCAACAACCTTACTGGTCCTAATGAGGATATGAATGAGTTTGTTCGTTTGTTCATCATCTTCTGCTTGTTCCTATTAATGGTCACAGTTTATGTTGGAGCCGATCCCATCGGTGGGGTACACCCTGGGCGAGCAAACAAACAGACAGACTGAGTTCAGAAATCCCAGTATGATCTGTCAGTTTTATTATTGTGATAGCAGCACTGGTCAGCACTGTCGCCTCATAGCGTGAATGTCCCTGGTTGGCTGGTTGAGTGAATGAATGAATGTCCATTTCAATTACTCATTGTCAGTGCTTCATTTGTTGTCAACTAGTAAAGGTGTATGTGTTGTTTACCACCTGGTACGCAAGAACATCTTTTTTCCTTCTTTCATGATGTGATGAAATCGGAAAGCAAACAAGTCAGTCATTTGCATAACAATTTTTTCTTCATAATGTGACATTGTTTGTACGTTGAATGACTTAGTTGAAGTAGTTATCAACGACAAACCTGCTGTTTTACTGTGTCTTGATGTAACCACCCGATCCAATTACGACCAGAACGTCCAGAAAGATTTGCTGCAGATTTTACGGGTCTGACCCTGTATAATCTGCAGGCGTGCTCTTTGTATTATGTGTGATAGATAGATAGATAGAGGGTTCATCAAGTATCTGCTAAAGAAATCTGCTGTGCTCACTTTGGAAGCCACACCGACCGAGGCAAACGAGGGAATGCATCTATTTCGAGCCTTTTAGCTACACAGAATGTTCTATATCACTTCAAAGGGTTTATCGTTATCCTCTGTGGATCTTTTTCTATCTATGCAGCATGGTTTGCAAGAAAACCCATCAGAGATGCAGTGAATGCAGTGTGCCTCACCTTCCGGGCACATCCACTCCGTGTCGATGAGCCCACCTCTGATTATGTCTGTAAGCAGCGCTCTGAGATTCCTATCTCTCTTTCTAAGGTGTCTTGTGTTAATGACTATAATAGCATGTTGCACCTGTTAATGCCTCAAATGTTAAGTTTGCTCTCAGTTTCTGGCACAAACATATATATAAACAAACATATCAACATATCAACACTATGACTGTGGACAATCATCAGATGTCTGATTCACTACTTTCCACTTGCAGAATGTTAATATCAAGAAAAAGAGAGTGACGTTCCTTTGGATCAGTATAACCAGACGGGACCCTTTGAAACACCGGCATAGCCGACACTGAGACTGAGCGTATGTTTTACTTAACTCACATCAACTCTCGTCTGAACTAGTTCAGTGACTGAATCAGAAGTCAGCGAGTTCATACACTGAGTTATGAATCAGTACATATACTTTCATAAACACCTCTCCCCATATGCCTATAATAATTTGTAGGGCTGTTGAACTTTATTGGACTTTACGTTATTAAACAACACCACAAATTAAAGCCATTAAAAAAGAACAATTCTGGTCCCCGGATTCAATAATCCCTGTAAATGAAGAGGCGTTACAGAGCTGTTTTCTTACACTTGATTAACTTTATCCGACTTTATTATAAGTATTAGAGACTTGCTCATTTTAGCCACATCACCCATCATTAGCTTCAGATAACGCCAGGGACGGGTGCAGGTTCTTCAAAAGTTGAAAGGTCAAGGCTGCCATTGAATTTCTCACTTCACTGGCCAAGTTTGCACCTGAGTGAAGACTCACTAATGTTTTCCTTGGACCTTTACATGACATTCTTAATGAGAATCATAAAACATTCAACAAAATACAACACTGAGTCGACATATTGCACAAGAGAAGCTCTGAGAAAGAATGAGACAGTGTGGGGGGTTTTAACTGATAAGCATGTCACTACTGTTAACATCACAGCACCACTGTAAAAAGTTTTTCTTCTTCTTTTCACAGGAAACGAGACCGATCAAAATGGGAGATCAGAGCTGCTGCCACAGATGTTGGGAAATCTACCGAGATGACACCAAACAGCTGCATATGGGATGATTTAATGCTGCAAAAATACATAGACACTGCAGCAATATATATCTGAAATGCCACATTCTCCAGTGAGAGCTGTGAGCACATTGGTTTCCACTGTACTGCAGGTCCGGGCTGTTTTTCCATTACTGCAGCTTGAAGCCTACGGTCAGACCACAGGGCATGTCTCTTGCTGAGCACCACACAAGGCAGGAAATGTTTTCCTGGGCAGATGCATGTCGAATTACCACCGGAGCGCATAACTGCCACAATAGCCGTGACATCGTTCCTAATAAGTGAGCTAATAGGTCTATTGAGTAATGAGCGCTGGGGCCAGCACTATGCACAGCATTATGAGAAAAAAATGTGACCAATGTATGCAGAATATGGGCTAAAAAGATTCCATTCAGTTTAGGAATTTACAATGGGGAGAAGCACACATTCCGTCTGTTTGGCTGCTCGGAGACTCAATACCATATGGTTTGACAAAGAATGGCATTCATTCCTCAGCCAGAAATTCAACCTAAAATTTCGAGTACGCTGTTCTCAGACACAGGCACGCAGTTTCTAGCTATTGTTTTGTCTCTGTGTCCACGGTTATCTTGAGAAAGGCCACTAAATAACATTTTTTAAATGATCAAGTCATTGCTTCGCTATTTCACATTTGCCCTGAAAGATATTCTCAGCTGATACTTGATTAGGACATATTTAAGACCGCCCATTAGCACTTTATCAACATTAACAACACTGAAGACCGACAAAACGGCCTTGTAGTGATTGTGGTGGCTTGGATGACTCGGGTTGTTGGCCACCGATGACCTCGTGACAAAAGTGGACCGTGGAGCTGGAGGGGCTGCAAAGGTCTGTTTGGGCAGGGCTGGGGCAATGGAAATAAGCCAAACACATGCTGCGTGTTGCCTGTTTTCTCATGTACTAAAGCTGAGATTGTCATGACCGACAGGCTGAACTCAGAAAGAAGACAGAGGGAAGTTTTAATTCCAGCAGACTCACAGGAAGGAGAGGGGGCGATCGATCAGGATTATTCTGATTATGAAACAGAGAGCGGTAAATCAGAGAACTAGTGAAACAGGTAAACACCGTGACACAGTGACCTCCAGCTTTCTCACACCCTCACGCACATATTAGTGCACTGGGGACAGGTGTGAGAGCGTTTCGCTGTAAGACACCACTGACCACGTTGGTGTTTATTTGTCTAGCCCCCCCCACCCCACCCTCCAGGCACTCAAAGGGTAAACGGCTATTCTGGTGTAGGGTTACAGCTGAGCTGCCTTGAACCCCAGGCTTCCAAGCACACATGCCATTCCAGGAAGGCCACTGTGGTCCCTCGCGGACATCACCCGGCCGAGCACCCACAGGGAGGAGGGGGCACCTTTCCTCCACCTGTCCCTCTCCCCCCCACCAACCCGATCCTCGCAACTATTATTTCAAGCTTTATAAGGATTTAGGTGTTGATCGGAGAGCGGCCGTGACCTCAATAGGTGGCTAAGCTATGCTACGCTAACAGTTAAAGGAGCTGCCTGGCACCGTGACAAAGCAGAGCGATGACAGAGCCGGTCTGATAACACCATTACCGTCTGCCCTGTTCTCCACCAATGGGATCTGCACCAGCTCACAGCCATTTGGTAACGGACATCTTTCAGCAAGATATTGTCGAGCAATGTCACCTTACCTTCACAACACCTGTCTGCAACGTGACTTCAAAGACCCGCTGAGCAAAGACTCACAGTGCCATTACTTTATTGGGGCCTTAGTGCAAATCACTATTTTAGGACTGAGCTGGAGAGGAAGTGAGTTTTATTCCTGCTCCTCTCCACCTGTTTGTGATGAACACGCCGCCATTACCCTACATACATGTTGAGACTTAGACGCCTTATTCCTCATCACTGATTCTCCTCTTTATCCTTATTCTAGGTCATGAATTTTAACATTTAAAAACAGGAATATAGTTAACTTTAGCTCCGAAGGTTTCTTGGATACAAATCAGTATTGTGGAGAATGACGAAAACGACTGTGCACCTGTTTGTGACACATCGCACCATCATCCATTATATTATGGGAGTGGAAGTGGAAGTGGCAGCTGTGCAAGAAACAGTAGTAATATGAAACATGAGATGTGATGGTCGGTCACGCGAGCATATGTGTGGGAGCGAGTATGTCAGTTGAATCGTCTGATCCCAAACGCGTAGCGTGTACGAGTACAACTGTGAGCACCGTCTGCTTGTGCGACACTATACTTGAGATGTGGGGACATGAAAACCCTGAGATGAGACTCATGTACTGTGACAGACGATCATTGAGATTGTTTCTTTGTGTTAGTTTGATATGTGTTATTGAAGTACATCATTATTGTCGGTGTTGAGTTTTGGAATTCAACTTAACTTTATTGAACTCTGCTTATTCCAATCAAGAAAATAAAAGGTTCAAGGGGCCAAATGTAAAAGTGAATCACAATGTCATCTCAATGAGTCTCCGCCCACATTCCCATTATTCTGACTCTGGAGATGGAGAGAAAGAAAACAATGTGCACATACAGTAGAAGAACAGGGTGAGGGCGTACCGTACATCTTGCCCTCGTCAGAGAGGATGATTTTCCTGCGGCCACAGGGTGGGTAGATGGCCAGGGCCTCTTGGAAGCTCTGCTCGATGTCAGGGCTCCACACGCCCTCTGCATCATTCTCCAAGGGTTTGTCTAGTGCATCTCCCAGCTCCTCACTCCCACCCCTGGGGGAGGGAGCTGGCACCCACTCCGCAGACGTGGTGGTAGGACAGAGAGCAGACCACAGAGCAGGCGATGGAAGGAGAGGTGGGAGGCTGACAGAGCCGACCTGTCCAAAGGTGCGTTGACGATGATGACGGGTCTGGAGCTCTAGAAAGGCAAGAAAGGACAAATACTGTAAACTGTAAAAGGTGATGATTGATAAGAAAGGAAACTTGCACATCGTCACAGTGGAAACCCTCATGACGCTGCTGACTTTTGGTCCAAGATGCTGTTTGCAGATGAACCATTCAAAGGCACCAACAGGTATCCAAACCCCAAAAGGGATTCTTAAAACAAATGTCAGTGAGGCTGGCCGACATCACTGATGACATGTTGTCAACTTCACTGCTACACGGCGCACGATCGCGTCAGCCCTACAGCTGCTAATCCACCTTTAAAAAAAGCATCTTGGACATTTAATTAGTTTAGCGTCACCAAGAAAACAAACTCTGTTACGGTGCTGAGATGACAGCAGAAGGAGCAAGAGAGGAAGGGAGGTGGGGGCAGAGAGGGGGTCTACAATCAACAAATGATGAGACACATTAAAGTGGGATCACTGTCCACAGACACACACACACATGCTGAGGCAGATCCCAGCAGATATTAAGTCCAGAGGGTGCTGTCTGTTTCCTCCTCAGGACAGAAGCCGGCTGCTTCATGATGAATCATAAAGAAAGTGCAGGTGTTTGAAGGTGGAAGGAGCTGGCGATTACGATGAACCTGATGGGCAGCGGTGACATCCAACACGTGATTCACATTCTGTTTTCTTGACATGACTTTGTTATGTTGACAGAATAGGACAGACGACGGCTCCACCTCTTCCTCACAGCGGACGGAGGCAGGCGCGCGTGTTTGGACCGGAGGAACTCACAAACTCATGACTCAGTGCTAAACAGATTTGTTTATTGTCATTGGAAACTAGTTGGTTTACGGCAGCAAAAACAAAAGCACTGGCCTTTACGTCATGTGATCACCAAGATGAGTGTGTGTCTATGTGTTACGTGTGGAGGTGTGTGTTGAGGTTGCTGTAGAAGGGTCTGTGGTGAGCCGCTGAGTAAGTCAGTGTGTTGTAAGGACTGTGGATGAGTCTCCTGCAAATCCAGTTTCCCCTCACTCTTCCTTTGAGCCCCCTGATGTCCCACAACACTTCCTGTGAAACATCCAGCTGGCAGGCCACTCTCACCATCTCGCTCTCACACACAAACGGTGTTCAAATGTAAGACTTTTAAACCACCCCAACACATGAAATCTCAAATCGTATGTAGTTCTTTCCTATGCCACACAGAATAAGCTCTAATCTGTTCTTGAGCCTACCGGCTCCTCAACAATGAGCCGCTGGCGTCAGTATGTAACTTTCTGAGATTAATCACCAAACATCACAACGTAAAAACGGCACCTCAACTGTGAGTGATCAGACTCCTGCTCTGAACCGCAGTGAGAACTGTCGAACCCATAAACCATTAGCATGCTGCTCCGTCAAAGTGTCCAGCAGGTTAATTGACCTAAAGCCCAGCCTTAAAACAGCACCCCCACCCCACCATCCGCCCTTCCCTCATCCACCCCCAGTGAGGCCCCTCTACGCTGGATCCGCTCAACAGGATAATCCCCCAGCTGGTGCTGCGGTCAGACATAACCCCCGACTGCCCCCTCACCCCCTCAACGCAACTGCATACACATACACTGCCCCCAGCTGAGACAAACAAACCCAAGGCAACAAATTATGTGTGAGTAAAAAACAAAGGTGAGGCCGCACACACATACATACACCATCACACACAGACTCAAGAAACTCTCATACCAACAAATAGCGGTTCAAGTCCAATTGTGCAACAGAAAGCAACAAACACCACATCAACACATAAGAAGCAGCAGGTGCACCACAGATTGTATAAAAGAAGAACACACCATAGGGAACGAGTTCAGCATCATGTTGGACTTGTTTATTCTTTATTTAGTGCACAAACCTGTCAATTACAGAGAAAAGCCTAATCCTTTTTAGCTAGCATCTTTCAGAAAGTAAATCTGTGTGTGTGTGTGTGTGTGTGTGTGTGTGTGTGTGTGTGCGTGTGTGTGTGCGTGTGTGTGTGTGTGTGTGCGCGCAAGCTGCTGCATGTGATTAAAGTGACGCAAAGACATTTCATGCGTGGCCTGAACTAGTGCTACATTATATACTGATACTAATGATATTCTAGAGCTAATGGGTCAGAATGAACAAAATATTAAAGTATTATTTTACTCTGTGTGTGTGTGTGTGCATTTCACACTCATTTACATCATTCACATACACTGTGTAACATCCAACCAAGACAAATACTATCAATAATAGCAATCAATAGGAAGAGGTCCAAAGGTACATCGCTTGTCAATATTCCTCTGAATGACAGTGGAATTGATCTTTAAACAAAATAAAGCAGAAAGTGACCTTCTACCACCGTGTGTGTGTGTGTTCAAGTACTCAACTGGTCACAATCTCCACTAATCAGGTCGGGAATGTAAAGGCGAGAAAAGAAACTCAGTCTGAAAAAAAGCAGCAGTATGGGATCAGGCTGTGTGATGCAAAGTCGCGGTGAGAGTCTTTCACTCAGCACATGGTCTGAGCTGCACGCACACACGTACACACTCACACACACATACACAAGCATGCGCGCGCACACATACACATACATGAACATGAGAACAAAATCTTAACATGGACACATGGTTAGGAAAACACAGGACAACAGGCTCTGACTACAGATCGTGGTTATCGAATCATTGCTAGTATTTCACATTTCTGACCAATAATAATAATAATAATAATTTCTACAGGTGTGTTGTTGGTATTGTTCACTATCATGGCAAACAAAGTGATGATAAAAGCAACTTTTTTTGATTTTATATATTTATTATCATGGCAGGAAAGTACACTAACTCATTTAATTCCACTTATTTCTTCAGGCACATGTGTATAATCTATTCTTGGTACAATGGCCCACCATGAATTCTTTTTTTTTTTTTTTTTTCATAAATTTCACTTATGTGTATTACAAACAAAAACACTACGGACTACAATTCAGGTAGTGAAAGCCACTTTTGTTTTCTGAAGGTTCCTGTGGTGAACTAGACTCTAAAAGTTAGAAGAGAAGGTTTGTGACTGAAAGGCTGAAGGTTTGTCAGGAAAAAAAACAGGGTGTGTGTGTGTGTGTGTGTGTGTGTGTGTGTGTGTGTGTGTGTGTGTGTGTGTGTGTGTGTGTGTGTGT
>JBBMJM010147290.1:0-10990 GCA_037832705.1 Centriscus cristatus
ACACACACACACAGACACACACGCACAGAGCTCTTCTGTGTCATATCTACCCGGAGAAGATCGCTGGATTCAAATGATCCATGCCCTCGCGCGGTGCATTGATCATTGATCAAGTGTGTGAGCCACAGGCGCGATGTTCCTCGATCAGTCGACAGAGCCTGTGGAATAAAGCAAGGTAGTGAGTGAAGTACACTTCCCCCACACACACACACACACACGAAGTTATCTTCTCCCCGACATGTTGACTAAGGGAACCTTCAGGTCAACAGTGGGATTAAGTCATGTGAAGCAAATCTCAAACACTGTAAGAAAGTATTCCTGGCGTCGATCACATGTGGTAGATACTAAAATGGTCTACTGCTGGTGTTGTGTCATAAAACATCATCAGTTCCTTTATTGTGAAGTTGAACTTGGGGGTCAGGGTATTAATAGTCCACACACAGTGAGTTTGAGTCCTTTTAGGCCTTTGGGGTGGCACTGGTAAATCATTTAACACTGTGGTCATCTCCTTTAATGAGGACTCTATGTAACGGCCCGATCTGTCTAAATCAGCGTCCCTACAACATTTTGCAAGAGATGCACACTGTCTCCACACAAAAAGTCCATGCAGGACCCCGTGCACTACTCAATAGTATCCATAGTGGGAACAGTGTAGCTACTGGAAACACTGTTGTTAAAAGACTATAGGTTGGATTTTAACAGCACAGAAACACAAGGCTAGCATGAAAGCGCTATCTTCACAAACAAATACCAATTAGGTCAATGTTTATTTGTCGTTCTTTTCACACCTGGAGCCCAAAGTTCACCAAACAGTCACTTTTATCAGAGCAAGAATGTCTACAGACATAAAGTGTGTTGAGGCAGTGGGTTGTCGCTGGAGAAAGCCCACGGAGGACATCACTGCAGACAAGGCCAGCAGAAGAAATGGATTTGTACTTTTTGTCCTTATCACTGGCGGATCATGTTCACTGCTGAACTATGATGATGATTGGTCATTTGTATTCATATATTCAGACTTTTTACCATTCATGTTCTCACTGAGTTGGAGGACCATTCTGGTGAAAGGAAGACACATTCTTCAGCTTTATTTCACAACACCTGACAAATGCTTAGAGAGATGCTTGGAGAGACTTTTTTTTTTTCTTTCTAAAAATAGCTTAGCTTTGACCATTTAATCTGGCCCATAGACTTCACTTCACTACGTGCTTTCAGCACAGCCCATTGTAAACCATGATCTTTAAACCTATATGACTAATGTATATGTAAGCTGACTGGTGTGACGAGCAGCATGAATCCCCTGCAAGGAATTTCCATCTGTGTGTATATTTTGTGAACGTCTGTGAAGCAGAACTGACAGCAGTTTTCTCAGTTGCTGCTTGTCAGTACATCTGAAAGATGTTCACATTTTCCTGCTGTGCAATCTCTGTGATCATGTTTTCCATCATTTTGTTGCTGTGGTCTTCAGATAAAACCCCTCACCCCACTTCTCTGCTGGCCATCTGAGTCCGGTTCGCTGTCAGTAAGAGCAGCGTGTTATGGACTCCTGTAGAGTATTGGATTTTAATTGCGCTGTGCCTCGGGTGGCAAAGGTATTAAATGGTCTTCAGTTGCAAAAATAGATGCAGACGTGTAAACACAAACAGATTTAAAGTCACTGAGGCACATTGCACCCTAGGCCTTGTACAGTATAATACTCCACAATTGAACTATGAACTACGACATTTCAGAGATGAACACACTCATGTTAAATAGGAAGATTCACACTGTCCCATCGTCAGTTTAATAGAACATGTCTTTCTCTGATGTGACCGATACTGTCATTGAATTAATTTATTTTATATTCCCAAGAGCTTAGCATCCTTATGTCTTTACAAACCAAAAAAACAAGTGTGTCACCACCTTCTGAAGAGTGTGAAAACTGTGAAGAGAAAGCACACACCAAGTCCCATAACTGTCCCACATACGAAACACATAAATTATTGTGTCATAATAAATTATCGTCGAACAGAGAGTTTGTCACAAGGCCGTGTCAAGGTCATTGAGATGGTTCCTTCTATCAGCGACTCCCCTCAGGAAACTGGGGGGGAGTACGTCTCCTGACAGCAACAGAAGGGCCCAGTCCTGCTTTAACTCTGCTGTCAACGTACATGCAAACACAACATCGTACACAACCAGAACCACATCAGTGACAATCCACTTGTTCTACACACATAAATAACTTGACTTCTGTCAACCACAGACTACAGTTTGCTCTGGTTGCAGCAAAGGGGGCGACGGGAAGAGAGGACTACAAAAGAAAATCTAACATATTTTCTACTCTTCCACTCATTTTCTACTCACTCCTGGTTTTGATTATATTTACTGCTGTAAAATCATTAATGAACAAAGACATTTGTTTGTGTGCTACTCCCCTTTGCAATCATAAACAGGGATACATGCCGTGCAGTATAAACGCTGTCAATGATTTACACTAAGTAAAACATTATTCTGGGCTTGGGAATATGGGACCAGATCAGTCTTCTGGCTGGACCAGCGAGCTGTGGTGTAAGGTACGAGCCTACGCGTTGCCTGTGCTGGGCCCTATGCTACTGCCTGATATGAACCTGCATACATCTATACATAACTTTATAGATCGTAAACAAAATAGCTATGCACCACAGTGCTGCTGACCACAGCAATGCCGCAGACCACAATAATTGTGAATGGACTGCATCACATGGATTTCTAGCTCTTTGACCAGCATTTCGTCTTTGCCCAGACAATGCAACAAATGTATCTTTGCAGACATGAGGGACTGGCGTTCATTTAAAAGAAAGACAGAAGTATTTGTTTGTGCATTACAAATACATTTGCAGTATTGTGTTTAGTGTGTCTGTCTATCTCTCTATCTGATGCATCCCATATGGGAAGCATTCCCAATATCGTGGCAAGGGACACGCACTCACTTCCTTGAGTTCCCAGGAGACATTGTCTTTTTCCAGGATTAATTGAAAGCATATTTTCCCATGTGTACAAAATTGTACAAAACTGTGTGTGAAAACAGACGGCACATTTTATCACCGGTTATAGACCATTCCCTTGAACATAGCTGTCTTGATCAATGACTGTGGCTAAAACTTTAATTAATTCATTCTTCTTCTCCCACTTGCTCCGATTACGGTTGTGGTTGCAATGGAGCCGATTCCAACAGCAGGGTCCACCCTGGATTTTAAGGCAGTAACCTTGTAAAACACTTCATGCATGAAAAGCGCTTTATATATTCAGACTGATTGATTTTTGACCATTGACCAACTTGCATTTCTCTTCAGCTGCACACTTTCCTTGTTCCTCTGTTCCTCCGGACTTTTACTAAAACTGGACACTGAAGAGAAGTGAGGAGCAACAGAGGTGCTTATCTCGACAGACATTTTTCACACACATTCACACCTACGGGCATTGCAGAGTGACCGATTATCCTCAGCATGCTTTTGGAGGTGGGAGGAAGCCAGAGTACCCAGAGAGAACCCACTTAGTCATGCATGCATGCAAACCCACATTTAATTGGTGATTCTGTTATTGGGAACTGCAGAAATGTTCATCTTTGTTTTCTTCCACTAAGCCAGTCTGGTGCAGGTATGACTGAATGTGCACACAGTCAAGGGTGTCAAGTTTATTGCATCTACAATACCTTTGATGTTAGACTTAAGTGATTATTCATCTCAGTTCTGTTGGCTTTCAGAGTCCAGTACACTGTGTGCTGTTGTTTGCCACAGGTTTAACACTGTACCAGGCACACACTGCTCAGCTATGAAGCATATGCCAGCCTCAGTCAGTCACAAATCCAGCTCGGCCTTTGTTGTGGTAGCGTGAAACCATGAACCATGAAACGTTGCTTTTAATTAAGTTTCTCAGAGGGTAGTTTAAACCACTAATTGTGTCTAATTTCACAAATTGATGTATTGTGCTTTTAATTTGCCATTGTCTGTGTAATTTATTCTGTTTCTTCTTCTGACATGTGCAAGCTGTTTAGAATTGGTCTGAACAGGACCGAGAAGAATGCTCACTGATAATTTTCATCTGTCGTGGCTTTACACTTGTTGATGTATGATGGAAGTGCATTCCATGGCGCTCTCTACACACTGTTCTTGAGCTAATCTGAAAGTCTCTTAGAGGTCTGTTGCGATTGACTCTGCAGTAAGTTGGCGACCTCTGCACACCTCTGCTGACCCTGCTCATTTCACGTGGTCGACCACTTAGTGGCTGAGTTGCTGTCATTCCTAATAACTTCCCTTTGTTATAATACCATTGACAGTTGGCTGTGGAATAATTAGGAGGTAGGAAATTTCACGACTGGACGTGTTGTACAGGTGCCATCCTATCATAGTGGTACACTGGGATTCTCTGAGCTCCTGGTAGTGACCCATTCTTTCAAAAAGGTTTTGTGGAAACAATATCTAACACTACTGTTAGTAGAGTCCAGGCTGAAAGTCAGTGATTGACTTTATCGTTGAGTATAAATGGGCCATGTTCTGGTCCGCTAATGTTGAGGCAGCTACTGCACACTACAGCTGCAAGGTTGATGGGGCCAGTTGCATCGGCAATCATCACACCTACTGGTGGACACTGTTGAGCGGAGTGGTCAGGCTGAAGAAGGACATGGCCAAGTGGTGTGCGGCAGTGACAGTCAGTGAAGCAAAACATGGACATTTGTGTTTAACCTTATAATGTCAAACTTCATCTCTGTTATGGCTGCATTCAGTTCAGAAGGCTCCCCGGGATTAAAGGACAGTTTCCTCTGCTGCCAATGACTTCTGATTTTATAATTACTTTTTTCCAAAACATTACATGAGTTATTTGCACAAAAGACAAGTCGTTCTGATCTAATATGTTACAGAGTTGGTCGGTTAAAAACATCAGATTACAACGAACCATCAGTTTAACTTTTGGCTGAGGATCATTTTGCTTTGCAGCCACTAAATACAGAACCTGTCAGTTCTGGAAGCGCAGATAAAATATTACCACATTAACTGCATGCTATTACATTATCAAGAAAGATGTAAATGTGTGGAGTCAAAGCACCATATATCAAAAAAATGTTTACGGCTGCTGAGGTGAGTGAACAGCCCCCACTCCAAACTCCAGTCTTGCTGCATTTTGCATTCTGTGCGTACACTGCAAAACAAATATTCAATATGTTGAGCCGTTTTTTTCATTCTGGTCCATTGTTTGGTCCTGAAAAGAAATCCAACTTTGCATTGGACTGACAAAACCAAGACAACAATATAAACATTCTTCCCACGATAAATTCTGCATCCAGATAGTTGGAGAGCCACTATCTGCAGGTTGTTAAAAGCTTTTAGCTCTAGGGACTGTCCCTCAGCGACAAACAAGCCCATCGAGTGTTGTAGGGAGCAGATGAAGACCCCTTGTTGAAAGTGAAGCAACTTGGAATAGAACTCACATCATCTTTTGGTTGTTTGCCTTTTATTTGTCGGTGCTTGATAAGATGTTTTGTTGTTCAGCATACCAGAGGTAGACAAGTGGGTGCAGAAAAAGAAGGACAAATACAGAAGAAATCCAAAGTCATCACTTCTGACCTTCAGGTACAGAGAGCAGTGGGGGGCATTCAGATCGTATTACCTGTCTGGATACTTCCATTTGTACACTTGAAAACTCAAGCAGTGACAAACTACTCTTACAATTATGTTTAAGATGTATTCATCTCTTGAACATATTTATGTTATTTACGTATATCTCGTGCTTCAGACTTTTAACACAGTGAGATTGGATGGTTAATGCATTATTTCGGCACCCGTTACCTCAGTCTGGTCCCTGACTCATTGCTCTCTCCATACAGTTGCCTCGCTGACTTTAGACACTGGTTCAAAACCGAGTATTCTTTTGAAGGACTTATCATGCAGGACTATGTTCCGCTTACCAAGGCGAGTGTCTCATATAGGACACAGTGCACTAGCGCCATCTAGTGGTGACCCCTTAAACAACATAATTCCACACTGCTCCTTCCCTAATTAGTTATATGCAGGTTGGTCAAGAGAATTCAATGAAATTCGGTGATTATATATAGACAATAATCTCTGGAACTAATTTTATTATTTTATTTATCCTTTCATGCTCTTTCTGACGGCCCATGAAAGGATTATGAAGTAAATCTGGTCATTATCGTAACTGGAAATCTTGAACACAAAAAGTCATGCATAATTGTGAATTTCCTTGCTTGACCATATCATCATTCATTTTGTGCAACAAAATACTTACTGATGCTGACGATTGACAAAAGTCAAGAGTGGAAACTAACTACTGTGGCTGTTGAAATAATTATTCTAGTAACCCAGTATGTCGTTTAAATCTTGGATAGAGCTTGTAAAACCTTACCAAAAGTAAAATGAGCCACGATTTATGTGGAATACTCACCATAAGAATTATGAAATAATGCAGGATTAAGCTGGATTACTCTTGTTGTTGTTATTGTTGATGATTACGATGATGTTTTTACTACATAATGTATTTAGTGCTTTTTCCTGTATTATGTAATTTGGAATAATTCAGTTAAATTCAGATAATTTGTTAAAAACTGTGAGATAGAACCTAGTTGGACATGCATGTGACTCAGCGTGCTGTGTGTGATAATGCCTTTTTTGCTTAGCAGCAGAGAGAGGAGGCTCAAAGACTGTAAACACATCCAGGGTGTGAGGGCCATGTGATTGCAGTGTTGAGGTATTCAAGGTGTTTGGACACACCTGATTCATTAGTTAATAAATACAAACTGCTCTGTGCTGAATTGTACGGTGTACCACTAGAGGCCAGTAAATAACTGTGTGATATATATATAAAATGGTGCATCGGCGATGATGATCTTGCAAACATATTCATATCCATCACATGACCTGTTCCAGTGGCTCAATCAGAATGAATAACAACACTCCGCAGCCAAACCATAAAAATCCCACAGCCTCATTTTCATTTCCAAGCAAATATCATTGATGAATGATTTATTAGGTGTTGCAAGATGGCGTAATTCTCAAACCACACTGTCGATTCATTATTAATGTAATGTCATTTGACTTCAAGAGACTTCATTAAATGTTCATTTAAGCTGATATATGCAGGGAAACGGACATTGTAATTAACTGTGAAACGCATCTGCTGTGTTTACATAAGAACAGTAAAGCTCATCAGAGACATTGTTTCAATGTTGTTGTTGTTGTTGTTGTTATATGGTTCACCATGAACGGTGGTCACAGTTCTCAAACATTAAAATGAACAATAGTAATGAAAACCAACACAGCCACACTGTCTCCAATGTCTCCTCATATTCTCTCTGTGTCTAGGAACAAACTATTTCACAAAAGCGTGTTTACACACACAAAGTGGGTCACCTTGATGTGTGCCGCTGAGCTCTGATGGTGTGTGTGTGGGGTGGTAATGTGTGAGGATGGAGCTTTGTCCTCTTGTATTTCACCCTGTGTTCCCGTGGCTCCAAATAGGGTCAGGTCATTAGAATGTGACTCTTCGGATCAAATTTAATTACTAGGCCTCCAGTCTGAGGCATTTACAATCATGTTTGCATTCATATGAGACTCCTCTTGTAACGAGTGAGAGCAGAGTGGAGCATAATAACAACTGCCACCATGCAGATATGTATTCATTTACATAAAGCACATAATTCATCACCAGTCATAAACGGATGTCTGCCATGGAATGTTTTTTTGTTGTTGTTGTTTTTCTGATATCTGAACACCCATGGACACGTCCTTCAGTCTGAACATCTTTGAACACTACAAGGAAGGACAAGGCCACTTTCAGAAAATAGTTACAGCCTACAGACACATCTCACACAAGCACGCACACTCTAATTGTGTTGCTGCTCTAACCTGCTTCAGTGCATCGAATAATAATTCGGAATGTTCTGATTAAAACCTCGACAGTCATTTGATTATAATTTCAAACTCAACACAGTCTGAGCTACCGAGCCAACACGTGCACAAGCACACACAAACACACACACACAAACACATAGTGAAGCAAGTGGCCTCACTATGATTTCCAGTCTGAGAGCACCTGAGCTGCAGGGTCACAGGATGCCACTTCAGATCTAATTTACCTTTCGGTCATGACTCCAGGCCTCAGATCCCTGTCTATGGCTGAGATGTGTTGAAAGACACCGTGAAAAAGAAACAGCCTGCTCAGAGTCATTTTCATTGATGAACCTTATCATTTCTCATTGTTGATAACCCGCGACTACGTGTGTATACAATATATATGGAGGGGTGGGGGGTGGGGGGGTGGGGGGGGGGGAGAGAGAGAGAGAGAGAGAGAGAGAGAGAGAGAGAGAGAGAGAGAGAGAGAGAGAGGGTTGTAAGGACTATTCGACCCGAGGTCCAATAACACTGGAGCAGCAGACCAGAGATGTAGTAGTTCACTGTGCTCGGCACCGCGCGTGCTCGGTCGCTGCAGGCAGAGCTGTGCGGTTTGACAGATGAGCCCGTGGGCTCCTCGTCCGTAGGACAGATGATATTTTGGATCAGTGTTTTAGCTCTACTGGCTCGGTGAAGGATGTTACGCGTTTCTTCCACCATCTTCTCCAGCTCAGTGCTGATCTTTCGGAGATGCAGCGAGACTTGTGGCATCCTCGGGTTTTTGCGGCGTGAAACTTCATAGGCGAACGACTCTTATTCTGTCAGATTAAAGTGGCGAAGGAAGAACAACACAGCTCATTCACTGAAGATGTCCGCGACAGACCTCAGCTCCCCGGCGCCCAACCGGAGCTA
Source organism: Centriscus cristatus (assembly GCA_037832705.1). NCBI lineage: Eukaryota > Metazoa > Chordata > Actinopteri > Syngnathiformes > Centriscidae > Centriscus > Centriscus cristatus. The sequence continues at coordinate 8,769 of JBBMJM010147290.1, forward strand.
CCTTTCCACGGCCATCCTCGAGCCGACAGAGCCTTCTGGGGTGGAGAGGCGAATCCGCCTGGTCCTCTTCGCCTTGTGCGTAACCGTCGCCGCGGCTACCTTTGTCGGAGGTGTGTATTCGCTGCTGTCTCTCCTTCGGATGAGGAACAAAACGCCCCTGTGCCTCATCGTGGCTTCCATGTCGCTGGACGACCTGCTCAGTGTGGTCCCCCTCTCCCTCTTCATGCTCCTGCAGTGGGAGAGATCCCCCAGATCGGGCGTCTTGTGCACTTTATCCGGACTCCTCTACGTGTTCCAGGGTCTTTCGAGCAATATGAAGGCTTGTCTGATGGCAGGCTACACTTTCTATGTCACGAAGAGATTCGGAGTGTTCCGGTCCGTCCGCCGACCCCTGACGGTGAAGTGGGCTATAGCCGGTGTATGGGCGCTCAGCCTGGCCGTGAGCGCGCTACCTTTGTGCGGGTGGGGCAGCTACACGCGTGCCTCCCTCGGATGTTTCCCCGACAGCGGCAGTTTTTACACCTTGCTGCTTTTCTTTTTATATATCGTGTGTTTCTGCGGCTTGTTGTTCTTCTTCACCCCCCTCACCCACCAACTTCTGTGCTCCAGAGAGTCCCAGAGGACTTTGGTCTACCCGGGCTACTTGGACATGGCGCAGGGGTTGAGCGGCGCTGCCCCCCTCTGTGACCTACGCTCTTTCTCTCGGGACAGTATCAACGACAGTTTCGACGCCTACAACGAGCTGAGTCCAAGTCCAAGGACGGGGTCGGAGCTCAGGGTCAAAGGGAGCAGCCATGTGTCCCCCGGCACGCGGAGGACAGCTGCTGTCGGAGACACAGCAACGGTGGTCGCGCAAAAGCGTTTCTCCATGATCCTGGCGGTTGCCCGAGTCATTTTATGGATGCCAATGATGGTAAGCAGTGGTAACTGTTCCACCATATCATCATATTAGAAAGAAATTGAAATCCATGTGTCCCACCTGCCAGGTCATCTGTGGTTGGAGGCCTGTAAACCATTGTGAGTTACTACCTGGCTGGAGAGACAAAGACACGGTCTCAACGTTTGTCTCTCAGTCCAGGTCCTGGGACCCCTGCCCAAGACTAAAGTCTGTATTCGCTGCAATCACTGACACCTCCTTTCCTCTTTTCCCCTTTGTTTTCTCAGATTTTGGTGATAGTGCACCATGCAGTGAACGTACGCAGCTCATCTCTGGAGACGATGAGTTTTTTTTTCACCTTGCTAGCCCCCGCGGTCACTCCATTGTTTGTGCTCTCCAAGTGCTGGATCCACATGCCATGTGGCTGCTTCATTAACTGCAAACGTGAGCCAGCGCAGGAACCCTCAGGTAGCCATAAATAATTCAAATGTACTGACATTGACTTTCAAGCATGTGTATTGAAAATCTTGAACTCATTTTCAAAAGTGAGGTATCGCCCAGCTCATCCTTTTTTATATTTTTCACAGCAAAGAAAAGAAGATTTGAATTCAGCCTTTCTTTTCAACAAGGCTATGGAGTATACAAGCTATCCCATGTCCCCATATCTTATCATGACCCACCAATGGAGAAGCCAGCCTATCACAACTTCTTCAACTGTGACTTCCCTAACAGCCGCCTTGATGCTCTAGAGAGAGGTGGGCTCTCCAGTTTTGATTTCAACACATGTCCTGTGGACAGCCCCTCTCACGTAGACATGCTGGAAACAGGGGCTGGTGGAGGGGAGGCACTGGATGACTGTCGCCCCCTCCCCCACGAGAGCCATGAAGATGATGACGATTTCTGCCACGCTCCCTCCTTGCCACCTCACAACCGGGAAAAGGATCACAGCATCACCGACACCTCATCAGTGTTCGACGGGTCGGAGAGGAGGCTGTCCCATGAAGCGTGTCAGACAATTGAACTGACAGACTGGGAGTGGTGCAGGAGTAAATCAGAGAGGACACCCAGACAGGTACGTCAGTTCATCAGTCTGATGTTCAGGCAGCTGCTGAATGTGTTTGTCAACCTGTGGTTTATCGCTGCAATGAATTGATATTCCTACACCCTCCTATTGGTTTTCTGTAGCAGTCAAACAACCTTTTAGCATGAGCGTACTAAATATGTGATGCACTTGACCAGTTGATCCGAGAGTGAGGGCTATAAAATTGGATTTCTCTCTCTCTCTCTCTCTCTCTCTCTCTCTCTCTCTCTCTCTCTCTCTCTCTCTCTCTCTCTCTCTCTCTCT
>JBBMJM010147300.1:0-10989 GCA_037832705.1 Centriscus cristatus
CACACACACACACACACACACACACACACACACACACACACACACACACACACACACACACACACACACACACTGGGAAAATCCTTTTCCTGTTACATGGTGAACATTTCCTGATAATGAGTGAACCTCCTTAAAGTGTTTCACTGGTTTCACTGAGAGCATGAATACACACACACGCACAGACACGCACACACACACACAGACACGCACGCACACACACACACACACACATGTTCTCACAGGTTCCGGCTGTGTTGAACACTCATTGCCAGCGAACACACTACTCACACTTTGACGCAGGAGTTTGATGACGTTACGGTTTCAGTGAGACAAAACCTTTCAAACTTTAACAGCTACAAGTCCACAATCCCCCTCCTGTAAGGTTCTCATCAGGAAGGAACGGCCTAACACCATCACGCAGACCCCACATCAGAGCGCAGACCTCCTTCTGAGATGTTTGTGTCCTGATACACAAACATCTTAGACCGAGTTTCCTCAGTGTTTGTGTTCCACAGCTTGTTATTTAAACCCGATCCCGCTGAAACACCCACCTGACCCACCTGACCGAGGGAACGGGTCATCGTTGAGTTTCAGCTCTAATCGTGTTCCCCACCTCCCCCCTCAGCGTCTGCTCTGATGTACCTCCATAACAAGAGGATCATCCACAGAGACCTGAAACCCGAGAACATCGTGCTGCAGCAGGGAGAGAAGAGAGTAAGTTCGATAGCCCGTGACCTCTGACTGCCAGGTCCCGTGGGGGGGCGTGAAGTGACGTGGAGTAACGTGGAGTCAGGTGACCTGATGGCCAGACTGTTTTATGAAATCTGTCTGAGAGTGCACGTGTTCAGCTGTGCGGTGACAAACTGGGGGGGGGGTGTGACCTGTGGCGCTCTCAGACCCTACAGTCATGCATTCCGTCAGGGATTGCTCCGTTTGTAACGCAACAGTGCACATGAAGTGTTTCTGGTGAAAGTCCCGTGCAGCACACACCACGCCTGGTTTCAGCTTCATCGTTGGTGTCTCTATGTCTCCAGACACGACCTCCGTCTCAGAACCACCTTTTGATCTGGATGATGGAATGTGACAACTTAAACTTCAGATCACCTCCTTGTCATGTTGTGTAATAAATGTGTAATAGGACACCGGCCGTTGCAGAACGACATATAACACAGACCCAGAGTTCTGTTTTTCTCACCCATGAATTCAGTTGATCCACAAGATCATAGACCTCGGCTACGCCAAAGAGCTGGACCAGAGCAGCCTCTGCTACTCCTTCGTGGGAACGCTGCAGTACTTGGTGAGTAGCGGGGTCTTCTAGTCCAGGGACCACTGACGTGTACTGCTCAGTTTCTATGGTCATATTCAAGGGGATTGAAATCCAAGTTGTTACTCATTTTGTTCAGTTCCCATATATTTTTGATCCACAAAATATGTGACTTTTCACTATTGACGGCAATTTTTAGTTAGGAAATGATCACCGAGGGGGGAAAGAAAAAAAAAAGAATCATGTTAGCACTATATTTTTAATTTTATTTGTATGTATATATGTATTTGTAAGTTTTTATTTGCATGTTATTTCTTATATAGGTGACTGTACAATATGTTTGAGGATGCAAAGGGATTATTGATGTGCACATTACTCCCTTAGTAGTGCGTCGCTCTGTTGACTAAATACAACAATAAACAGGAAATAAGTTGGAGTTGGACCGTGGGCCGTCAGCATTTTTCACTTTTTTTTTTTTTTTTTTTGGAAGAAGAAGCAGTGTGGGAAGTGGCGCTCCAGTCACCATGTTGTTTGTCTCCTCATGTTTCAGGCTCCGGAGCTCATTGAGAGACAGACGTACACCGTCACTGTCGACTACTGGAGCTTCGGGACTCTGGTGTTTGAGTGTATCACGGGATTTCGCCCCTTTTTACCGTCGTGGCAGCCGGTCCTCTGGTAGGACCGACGTTGATGATACTGTGTCCTGAAGTTAAGGGGCTGATGTTCTGTTGTACTGAAGACAAAGGGGAGGACCCTCATAAACAATAACAGTCATTTTAGCACAATGAATTCCAGGATACGGGGGTCGTGCCAACGTCAGTGTCCCTCGTGCCTCGCGAATAATGATTCATGAAAGATTTGTGGTGAAGAGGAAGAACACACAATGCCGTTCTCTGAGTGTACCTGGCAGACGCTATGACGACCGAACCGGGGGCAAGATGGGAAAACCACGTTCCCTCACCCATTCACAGCGTTATGCAACAGAAAACATTTTAATGGTAACTGACTCGTAATTGGGGAAAATAACAGCTCTTTCATAAACGTGAGATCATCAGGGCGAAGGGGGGTGGGCATGTACGAGCGCCCCAAACCATGATCACACACACACACACACACACGCCTCCCGTCAATACGTTCAAACCGCTGTATGAGGAAGATGCAACTGGTGGATTCCAACAACTCCAGCGCTTCGTATTCCACACTCCTCGTCAGTAGGGGGCAGCAGAGCGCCAGAAAGATGTGAAACAAACGCCACCGCTTCTTAGCAGGAGCTGCCTTGTGACGTCATTCCTCGTGAAAATATAAATAAAGATAAATAGTGATTAGCTGGAACTGTGAGTGACAGTTGCGTCCTGTGATGAGAATAGATCATCTTCTTCACGCTGCAGTGACTCACTGTCATTTTCCAAAGAATTCTCAAGCGTCAGCACCAACGTGTGTAGGTGGTGATAAAGTAACTATTGATTGATATGTTTAAACATAATAAACAGTAACAATCTTTGATCTCGACATGTTTTTAGGCACAATAAGGTGAGGATGAAGCAAGACAAAGACATCGTGGTCTATGAGGATCTGTCAGGGGTGGTCCGTTTTTCCAAACATCTCCCCCAGCCCAACAACCTGAACAGGTGAGTTCATCTCTGGCGTGTCCTCGTGAAACGAGGGGATCACGTGCTAACGGGCTTTCTGACAGTCTGTTGCTGGAGAAGCTGGAGTGGTGGCTGCAGCTGATGCTGAAGTGGTCTCCTCAAGAGAGGGGCAAAGACCCAGACGCCACGCCCAGCAACTGCTTCTCTCAGCTGGAGATCATCCTGCAGCTCAAGGTGAGCGTTACTATGGCAACCGGCGTGTTTTCTTCCCCGTCGATTTGAGCAGATTCTTTGAACTCGTCTTCTCTCCCAGCTGGTTCATGTTCTGAACATGATGTCTGCCACCATCCTGACGTACTCGGTGTCCGACAGCGAGACGGTGTCCGACCTGCAGCTGAGGATAGAGCAGGACACGGACGTCCCTGCAGCCAACCAGGAGCTGCTGCTGGAGGCCGGACTGGCCCTGGAGCCCCACGGACTGGCAGCGCAGTGCGCCGTCGATTACAAAGTACGGTGGTTGACACACAGGGTCTTCACACGCCAGCCGCCCGCGTCTCACCCGTGTGTCTGCAGGAGATAGACGGTCGGCGGACGGACCTGCCTCTCGTCTTCCTCTTTGAACGCTCCACTTGCAGCTACGAGCCCCCGTCGGCTCCTCGGAACCTCCCTGAAAACATCCGCTTTGTCCGTAAGTGCCCGGTGTCACCACAAGCACGTCTGCCGTCCGCTGTCTCGTTCGATCTGACCTCTCACCTCCCCCCGATACGACGCACTGCTCCTTTAATGCTCGCGGTTGTTTTCCATTTAGTGCAAGTGTAAAGAGAAACCATGTGTTGCCATTATCCACCGCCTGTGGCTGATGTGAACCAGGACAGCGGAAAGCCCAAAGAAATCTGCTTCCACTTGAATGGAATGAAACAATAACTATAAACATCCTTCTCCTCTGAGCAGAGAACGACCCCAAGCACCTCCTGCCTTACAGCCCTTTGAGGAGGACTTGTGGCCAGGCGTGGCACTCCATCCGTTCCCTGAAGGAGGACTGGCAGAGACTTCAGCAGGGCCAGAAGGCCGCCATGTAGGAAACACACACACACGCACACACACACGCACGCTCACAGGGGCCTGCGACCCCTCTGGACCGCTGTCTGTCTCTGTGGTAGAATGAGTCTGCTGAGGCACAACTCCTCGCTGTCCAAGCAGAAGAATGAGATGGTGTCCATGCACCAGAGGCTGGTGGCCAAGTTGGACTTCTTCACAAAGAGTCTCCACACGGACATGGACAAATACCAGGAGCAGACGGCCACCGGCATCGGTAGGTCACGACCTCGGGGGGCGGGCGGGGGGGGGTTAATGTTGTTGTCTGAATTAACGAACGAACGAACGGAACCTGCAGCGTCGGAGAAACTCCTGGGTGTGTGGAGGGAGATGGAGCAGACGGCCATCAACTGTGGCCAGGTACGGTCCTGTGCGTGTGTGTGTGTGTGTGTGCGTGCACGTCACAAACATCTGAACCCGCCGTGTGTTCAGGCCATGGTCAGTGAACTGGAGGAGGAGATCCGGCAGCTGCACCAGGACATCATGGACGTGCAGAGGCAGCCGTGGCGGAGCGGGGAGGCGTTGGACACGCTGTAAGTCTGAGACCAACACAAACGTCAAACAGGAGCGACCCCCCAGTAACCATCCCCCGTCCCTAATTCGTACCTTAGAGAGGGAAAAGCCATGGAGCTGTTCCGCAAACTCCGAGAGAAACACAGAGGTTGGGAGCCGTCATGCATCTTCTCCCTCGTCTACGCGGTTTGTCCATGTGAAAATAAACGTCCCCCCCCCCCCCCCCCTGCTCAGACCAGCGGTGTGCGGGGGACAGTCAGGACGTGGTGCGTCTGCTGCTGCAGGCCGTGCACTTCTATGAGCGGAAGCTGCGAGACTTCTACACACACCTCAGGTTCCCCCTCTGCTCGTACCTAAGTCCGGTTTGGGGGGGGTGGGGGGTCGCACCGGATCGTTCTCACGTTCTCGTCTGCTCGCAGTAAGACACACGTGTGCCGGCAGCGGGTGATGGAGCTGCTGCCCAAGGTGGAGGACGTGCTCCAGAAGATGGTCGAGAGCGAACAAGTCCTGATGAGTCTGCAAGAGAGACGTCAGCGGGAGCTGTGGAACCTCCTCAAAGTCGCCTGTGTGAGGACACCGAGACCACCGGCCCCACTCGGGACACTTGTCTTATTTGTCTAAAAAAGATACATACATGTGCACACAAAACAAGACCCATCAGCAGAAAAAGTACATTTATTTTAGAACATCGTCACTTTTATTTCACAAAATTTGGCTGCAATGAGAAAAACAATGTTTAAAAACATGGAACCTTTTCAAGTGACGTGTCTTATTTTATGACTAGAAATGAGAAATAAGACCAATAGTCCGATTTGACTTGTGTTGTTTATGTAGTCTGTGTCTGACGATGTCTTTCGTAGAGTAAAGTCCGCAGCCCGGTGAGCGAGAGCCCCGACGGATTACAGACCCCTTCTTCAGTTCCACCTCTCATGACCCCCAGACACAGTTTACAGCATTTGTAAGTCCACAGAGACCCTCCTGGGGGTACCTGAAAGGACCTCAGCTGACTCTGACATGTTTCCTGTCCTGCTCCTACTGTGTGTGTTTGTGTGTGTGTGTGTGTGTGTGTGCGCGTGCGTGTGCGCGCAGCGATGAGTCTCTGGTGGAGGAGAGCAGGACCTTTGAGAGTCGACTCCAGAGTTTGCTGCATGACACCATCCAGGAGTCCGAGAGCAGTATGGAGGTGTGAAATACACACGTGACATCCCCCCTCCTCAATTGAACTCTTCTCACGTCCGTCCCATTCCTGCTGTGTCTTACAAACGTCCTATTGTTTTCCTAGAAAACACCTTTTGTTCTTGCCCTAGGTGCTGAAGGAGTGGACGTGGCTGCACGGGAACCAGAATTTCTCCAGTGACCTTTCCTAAAACCGCTCTCTGTCTGATACGTTACTGCCCCCGTGTGGACGGAGATTCAAACTACAAGCGGCTCGTCCACTGGCAGACATTCAACATCTGTGACTCATGTCTGTCCGATTTTGTAAAACACGTCAATCATGTCGGCACCGAGGCAAATTCTAACCATGACACATAGCACTGGGATGAATTCAGACCCGCTCGTATTTATTCGCCCTTTGGAGGTTTTAACTAGACGTTTTAGTTTGAATTTGATGAGATGTGACACTTTCACTGCGGCCTGAGACGAGTCGGACTGTTTCTTAAAGGAGCAGCGTGGATCAAGTGTTTACTTCAGTGTTTACGTGAACAATGGGGGCTCTGTGTGCTCGGGGGGCGTTCTTTGTATCGACATATCACAGACCAGCACCGACAGTCACACAGAATAAGATTTTAGTTTTCTGAGTAACCCTTTAAAGACCCGACCTCTCTCAGCGGGATAGTAGAGGGTGTTTTTTCCTTCTTCCACTATAAATACCAATGCAGTCACTGGTTGGCTCAATGTGCAGCGCGTTATTTCCTGACCCACATCAAACAGTTTTGTTTAGTGAGTTGAGAACTGAACCCTAAGTAGGTGGATGAACCTGCCAGCTGTAGTGTTTTTATCCTGCAGGGAGGGGTGAGACGACGCCCTGTGTCACCTGACCCCCCCCCCCCCTCTGTTCCTTTAAAGCAGCAAACGAAATATTTTAGTTGGTCCGGTGTGTTTGTGTCCCCAAAGATTCTAGATCATTTTGAGTTTGGTTCATATGTGAGGAAACAAACAATGGTTGTGTGAATATTCGGTTTAGTTCAAAGGAACGAGTTGTGTTTTTGTGACCGATGTGTGTTTGTTGATTTTCTTGTTGGATAACTGAGTATGAGGGGCGGCTCCTAACACCAAATACTGAACAGACGTCTTTACGACCACTAGTAAGTACGTCCTACGTGTACAGTGGGATGGATCCAGTGGTCCGTCCATCGGTTTGATACATTTGGTCACGTCATCGATGATGCAATGTTAGTTGGAAAACTGTCAACTCAGGGAAATTGTACGTGCTGGATGACTGTTACTGTGTCATGATTTGTCCAATGAAGCGTCGGTTCATCTCCGTCCAAACTGTTGGAGCAGATCCTCAGAACATCCACGTCAAATAAAAGATGTTAAATGTGTCTGTAACGTTGTGTCGTGTGTGAAATGAAATATGTCAGAAAAAGATTTACACCTCACAAAGACCGAGCATGTCTGAGAATTGTTTATTCCATGATTTCAACAGAGTCCGTGTGAGTGACTCCTGACGAAACTTCCTACATGAACACAGCACAGGTGAGGTGAAAGGTCGAGGTGGATGACGAACAGGTGCAGGACACAAAACTAGACGAGGGTCAGATTGTCATCAGCCCTGGAAAATAGACACGTAGGCACCTGAGGTCTGCGAGTTCAAACTGTTCCTGAGGTGACATGTTGGAACCAGTCAGTTCACTCAGCCTACTAGAGACCCCCCCCCCACCCCCCTTGTTCTCCTGCGTTTACAGTCACTGTACTGGAAGTCCAGACGTCCCTCTTCTCTTGAACTCAAAACCCGGATGAAGAAACACACCTAACGATCTAATCCAGGTTTACAACTCGACATACAACTGAGAGGTGAAAACAAGGTGCTTCGACTCTTTTCTGGAGAATTTATATCACCTTCTCATCGAACAGGTCTCAGGTGACAACAGACAGAAGAAGGATGTGATTGTGCACCAAGTGGCCACTGACGCTGGTGACAAACGGTAAAAACCCCCTGTGGAGTCTGTCCATGAAACGGTGTCAGATGATTTTTGAAATAGTGTTGGAGGAGGATGTGTGGGGCGACGAGGTTAAGGCCAAAGGATGTGACTGTGTGTGTGTGTGTGTGTGTGTGTGTGTGTGTGTGTGTGTGTGTAGGACTCAGAGGGATGATGTGTCGCAGCTCCGGACTTGGAGGCGTTCAGCCTCCCAAACCCTTTCCTGTGTGGGTGGGGGGGTTCTCCTCCTCGTCCTCCACGTTCTGGACTCCTCACGCCTCCAGCTCGAAGCCCAGGCCGACCTTGTGTCCCCCACCGTTCACGTTCTTCCCGTCAACCAGAGCGGAGAGAGTGAGCTTCACTCCTGCGGGGGGGGACAGTCAGATCACATGTCAAATGTGGCGACGCGTGTTAATGGGCAGCGCAAACGCCCACCTGGCCTGAGGGTGTGTGTGTATCCGAGTCCGACAAGGCAGGCGTTGTTCACTTTGGCCTGTGTGGACAGAGGAAACGCCATAAATGGTCGGCAGACTCGGGATCAGTTGGGAATCTGCAGACGAGAAGCTGGAAGGCGTCGGTTCTTACAGACAGCGAGGCGTCCTTATCCAGCTGGTACTTGGCTCCGATCCCAAAGCGCGTGTTGTTGCTCCCGGCCGTCCAGGCCAGGTGAACCGCCGTCTCCGTGCAGCTGTTGACTTTTTGATAAATGGAGCCCGCAAACTCTGTTCCGTCGTTGCTGAAATGCAGTTGAGAGGCACAGAGGAGCGATAATTAACAGACCGTCGTCATATCCCCCCTACCCCCCTCTCCTCCTTCGGTTCAGGATTTGAAAACCTTTGCCCAGACCAGGTCACTCACACGTTGGTGTGCAGCTGGAAGTCGTCCGTCTTGTACCCCAGGGCAAAGTTGTTCTGGTTCAAAGTGGACTTGGCCGTGTCGAAGGCCAGCTGGTACCCGGCCAGCCAGCCCTCGTAGCCCAGGACGACGGCAGCGTGGACGGTGGGACCGGCCATGTCGAAGGCCAGGTCGCACCCCATGTTGACAAAGTCCCGCTTGTAGGCCGTCTTCAGTTTAGCGCTCTTCTTACTGCAGGTGTGCACAAAGGAGCTGACTCAGAATCTGAATCTGAATCGCCTTTGTCATTGTATTTCTTCAATGAAATTAGATTTGCTCTTTAGGTGTCTGTTCATGCATAACCTTCAATGAATGGCATATTTTAAAACTATTTTCCATACATAAGGCGCACCGCATTATAAGGCGAATAGAAGCTACAGTCGTGGTTTGCGTTATACATCCACTAGATGGAGGGTCCCTCGGAAACTGTTAAGTCTTCTTTACTTGGCGCAGGTCATCTTGTTGCTTCCTCCACTTCCGCACTATTGATTAATTGAATGAAAATGTGCGCTACGCACAGTTACATCTAGTTACTTCTACTACGGTAGAAAATAGAGTCAGCGGCTGCTTCCCGAAGTTGCGAGACCTGTTGCAGATCAATACCGCACCATATATAAGGCGCACTGGATTATAAGGCGCACTGTTGGCTTTTGAGAGAATTGAAGGCTTTTAGGTGCGCCTTATAGTGCGGAAAATACGGTATGTTAATATAATAATTCGAAAAAATATAAATAATATAGAAGAAAAAATATAGTAGAACAAGAACACAACAGGATAAGAATATTTACAACTGTATAGAATCCAGCATCCAAATGATGACTCAGGTTGTTTTGTCAGTGCTGTGTCTGTGACCTACTGTCACCAAAGGGCTCTTACCCCGTGTTGGGTACGAATGAAGAGTCCAGACCCAGCTTCAAGCCCTTCGCCAGCTGCAGACGATACAGACGATACACACCGTTAGACCGAATCATTCCTACAAATGTCTAATTTCTAGTTGGAAAAAAAAATCCCTCTTTACACTTAAAAAATACACATTGCCAGAAAAAGTCTGACTTTTATTCCTTTTTTTTCTTGCAATTTCCAGTGAAAATGTCTTCAGGTCATGTGACCTTATGTGGCTGAAATGAGACATTTGTACTAGAAAAGGGACAGATCGTTCTGCTGCGTCCCACCTGGTCTTCCATAGTGATTTCTGTGGTGAGAGTGTTGTCCGTGTTCCATTTCTGGTTGAAGCTGAGGCCGAGCTCTTTCACTTTGTACTTGGTCTCCAGGTGACCCCCGGACTTGCCGGTGTCTGTGTTGTTGGAGCCAGAAGTGGCAAACTCCTGCAGGACAAACGGGGACGGGGTGGTGGGCGTGGACGGGGAGAAATGAGGTGGTGAGACGGAGAGGAAAGGCACGTTAGAGCTCGGCTCGGAGCTCGGAGTCTGGAGGCGGAGGAAGGAAAGCAAGGAACGTGGGAACACAGGTGGGACTGTGAGGGGTTCTGGGGGGGATTCTGAGGGGTAAACACATGTGGTGTCAGACACACACTCTTACCATCTGCCAGGAACATCCACAGAGGAAGCAGAAGAAGGAGAAAAAGAGAAAGTTAGGAGGGAAGGAGTCACTGAAGACTGGATCTGTGGAATCTGTTTGTTCCCACTGTTTGTGGTGTGTGGTGAGCTGATCATTGGGTTTACAGCCGGTAAACACTGGATCCCTCCTTCCATGAATATCTGAGACTTGTCTGTCAGCTGACAACGTGTCGCCAGCGAACGCTGACGGGACAGACTGCAGCGCAGTGAGTCAGCCGTTACACCGCCGCCGCCGCCGCCGCCGCCACCACCACCGCAGCCCGCTGGGGGAGGGGGTAGACACCAACAGGCAGGAAGAGGTACTTACAACACCGCTCCGGGATTTGGTCTTCACATCCAACTTCAGAACTCCAAATCCTGGAGAGGAGAGAGGTTGAGGGACGAAAGGCTGGAGACGGACAGACGGACGGACAGACAGACCGGACCGGACCGGACGGGGGTCACTCACCATAGCCCTTGTTGAAGATGTCTTTGGCAGATTTTCCCAGGTCGGAGTATGCGGGGGGGACGGCCATGGTGCCTGAGGGAGCAAACCGAGCAGGTGCATTTTACACAACTGCTTCCTGGAGACACACAAGTACACACACACACACACACACACACACTGCGCCAACATCACTGAGAAACTACGGCGACAAGACAGCAGTGATACCGACAAAGGAGGTTCAGTAGGATCCAAGGAAAATAGAAAACAGAAACCCCCGGTGCTCATGTCCTATTAACATCCTTTTTTTTTTACTAAAATATTTCTTTGTTGTTGTCATAGTTAGGATGTAAAGTCCTGAACCGATTCTAACTTACAGTAACTGGACTTTTCTGTTTGTGTATGTGGAGGACAGCTTGTGTGTGTGTGTGTGTGTGTGTGTGTGTGTGTGTGTGTGTGTGTGTGTGTGTGTGTGTGTGTGTGTGTGTGT
>JBBMJM010147390.1:0-10980 GCA_037832705.1 Centriscus cristatus
TGTGTGTGTGCGCGCGCATGCCAGCAGCTGGTGCTACGTGTTATCACTTTGTTTGCTCAGTCAACAGACCTATGAAGTGCTGATAAATGCCGCTTAGATGGTTCAAAGGCACCAATGTTCCCGAATAAATGCCGACTGCAGCTCTAATCGGAGCCAAGAACTCATGACGATTCATCAGTAAACTACAGTTTACTGCTTGTGAGAGTTGATTCTTTATTTACTGTCTGTTAGAACAGAATACAATAGACCATTCACTCTGGCAGTGGTCTCCCACCTGCAGAGTAGGGTGTCTAGGGCACGTGCTCCAGAGTACCTGAAGAGACACAGGAAGAGTGTGCAAACTCAGCAAACCAGTCATATAAATACAACTCATAAAAATAAAACATAAAAAGAGACATACGCTGTTTGAAGGTGAGACAAGGTGCTGGAAGGGACAAAGATCCACGTGCGCTTGAATGGTGTTTCGTGAAAGAACTTTAGGATGCAAGATTTTCTGTTTTAATCACGTGTTTTCACTCCATGTGGAGGCATTTTAATCCCTCCGCCAGGGAACTGCAGGGGGTCGGAGTGATGAAATATGTATGGAGGCAAATAAACAACTGTTTTATTGTGCATGAAACCCAGAGTTCACTCAGCACACGATCACATTTGTTGAGGATGAAGTACGCGGTGATGTCGGCTTGTAAAAGGGGCAGAAACTTTTGTTTCGTGTCTTTCTGCACCAAGAATATTCTAACAAAATGTAAATTGTGTGAAATGTGATCTCCATCTGTGTATTTTTCTGCTATTTCAAGCCTTTTTTTAAACCCGTCTCAATGAAGATGTGGACAGATTTGCATTTGCAGACAACCCATCGTGAGATTTACTTCTATTCCACTTTATTCATCCTACAGAGTCTGTAAAACCAGTCCAATGTATTTGGCCTCGCAGTTTTTTTTACGTTTTCCTGCGGCTTGTGGTACATCTGATCTTCTGAAATGAATCGCTCTTGTTTCTCTCTTCGAGCTCCTTCACCGTCGAGCCACTTTCAGCCGTGCGTGAGTGAAACACGAAGCGAGGCAGCATACGGATGTTATTACATGATGAAGTCGGATTGTTGCTCGACTTCTTTTTATTGTTATTTCATCATATGGCGGATCGGGTATCGAGCGAGAACGTTGATCGTCACGTCCGACTGGGTCCGTGCTGAGGTGTTTATGTATGTTTGTACGTGCGCTTTTATTGAACGGAAAGTTCTCAGCTGGACCGACATGATCTAAACCTGGAAATGTGCCGATTCCTGCGCTGGCACAGGCACCGGAGCTTGTTAATGTCAGAGTGAGGTGTGTGTTTTTGCTCTCTCTCTCTCTCTCACACACACACACACACACACAGTCCTTTGCGTTCCTATCGCTGTTTTGACTCTGGACTCGGTAATAAAACCTCCCGTTCCTTCCTTCGCTCTTCGTTTCTGCACGAGTCAGACGACCAGTGACCGCTTTTGTTCACTGTGCGCTGATTTCGCACCATTTGTCTTTTATCTTCCCTCCCACTCTGGTTCCACTTCCTCAGATATTGGCCCCCGCTGCTCACTTTAATTTGGCTTTGTCTCGTTCATGCCTCATTGACTGCGAAGGCAGTTTGGCCTTTCATGAAATCCCATCGTAACCAATCATAATAACACAAATCTATCAAAAAGACAGCAAGAAATCTACAGCTGACATCTCAACTCTTCAGTGCTCCGCTCGCTTTAACATCTGGCTTATGCAGATCATTTTATTTTGGCGGGGATTTCATACACTTCCTCATTAGACATTAGTTTATGTCATGTCAGATGTTGAATGGAAAATCCTAATAGGTGCAGTTGTGAACATACGAGACAATTGTGGTCCGTTGAGGATTTGTAGAAGCAGTTCAACACAAATAAGCTGCAGTAATGAGAGATGCCGCTCGGTGACTTGATACCTTGGTTAAACATCAGTTGGACGTTGGTTCCGTGAGGATAAACTGGAAGAACTCCACCTGTTGTTCTGCGTTTCATCTCAATGATTGCCGGTTTGGTAAATAAGTTAACAACACTGGCAGCGGTCACATTCCCCATATTTCCATCCAAAGCAATGCAAAACGTGCTGGCGTAACACTGGATTTCATGCGCTACATTTAATCTGGTGCCATTGAAATGAGCGGGAATGCTCCGAGTCAGCAGAGATAAGGGCGTTTTACTTTCTGTTTATAGCTTTTGTCTAATCTTACTAGTGACAACGGGGCACAAACACTGGGGCTGTTTCCATACTGAGCATGACTGAGGCCTTGATGGTTCGAAATGTCCCCTCGCAAACGCTCACACAGATGACACAATGAGCGCGACGGAGACTGAAAAACCTGAGTCGACTAACAAGTCCGTCAGGATTTAATCAAATCGACTAAAAAAAAGCTACATATTGCATTTATAATTGTCAATTTGAATGAATGAGTGTATCCCTTGTTTTCCTTTCAGCAGGAAATGCTGAGAAAAACACTTATCATTCGCACCCATACCGCACCCATTACAGCAAACGACTGAACTCCGTACAAGTCAACACATAAAGCATTGAGTGTTTTGCATTCTTTCTTTATTGAATTCATTCGTCTTCCACAGACGTTTTTGAGCTTTTAATATACTTACAGTTGAACGATTGGAAGCCTGGTGATCAGTCACAGACGTAATGACGGCTCAGATAACCT
Organism: Centriscus cristatus; assembly: GCA_037832705.1. Lineage (NCBI taxonomy): Eukaryota > Metazoa > Chordata > Actinopteri > Syngnathiformes > Centriscidae > Centriscus > Centriscus cristatus. The sequence continues at coordinate 2,704 of JBBMJM010147390.1, forward strand.
TTGACCTCACTGGCAAGTCAAAGAGAAACGCTCACTGTTTGCTTCTCTTTTTTTTCTTCTTCTTCAACACTGTATGAAACCATTTGCTACAGTGAGTTTACATTCATGGAAGTTTCAGAGATGGTATTAATAAAACGCCTCTTTCACACGCTAGTTCAACAAACAAAGTCCACAAGCCCTAACTTGAACACAAGTGCATATAAATCTGTGTTCATTGTGTGACTGGCTGAAGTATTTATACACTCTGTTAATTAAGAACATAGCAATGAATTTTACTGTTGACATCAGGCGTAACGTCTTCTCAGCCAATCAGCTCTGTGCCTCATTACGATATATATATAGAGAGAGATATTTTGTGAGTTAGCATGCCCCAGTGTTAGAAAATGATTTTTTAAAAAGGAGGAGTCCGACCACGAACGGTGGCGTCTCAAGGCGACAGTGCATTGAATGTTATCATTAGTAGTAATTAATGCTAGTTAATGCCAATATGAAACAGTCCAGCCTCTGTTCAGACCTTTAAATATAGATATATATATATAGAACATTTTCTGACACCTCCCTCGTTTTCTCATTCATGTGGACACATCTGAACCCACCACAGCGATTTATAACAACACTCGTACTGACCCCAGCTGAGTCATACTCGCTCACCAGCTCCACACACACACACACAAAACACTTGCCCACCCATGCTGGACTTGCCCACCCACAGACACCCGGAAAGACCCCACAGCAGCACACTGGTCTGAACTGGTTCACTCTTAAAAGACTTTGGCTTGACCAAAAAAACTAAACAAAACTCAAAAACATAGCGCTATGAGACCGTCAGTGACACCTCGAGGTGTCTTTAAATGCAATGTGATGGTGCGTTTCCAGCATGCATTCCATGCATTACACAAAAAATTTTAAAAATGCAATAATCAGACATGAGTTCATCCACAAATCCAATTTAATTCCCATGGAAAAGTTCCAATGAATACATTTTTCAACCCCCGCCTCCGACATCACGTATTGTGCTGTGTGTCGCGATGCAAGTGACGCGAGCGCCACTCAGATCAGATTTGACTCTGGTGATTTTTCACGTTCAGACTAAAACATCTGGGTCCAATCTGGAAATAAAAAAAAAAAAAAAAAAAAAATCTGATTTGGGCCTGAATAATGTATAACTGGCGGGACGGTCGCCAAGAGGCCGAGTGAAGGTGTCAACCAGGACGAAGTGCAAGACGTGTGTTTGTGCTAAATAGATAAACTCACACCTCTTTCCCGCTCTTGCTCACCTGGTTCCCTCCAGCACTTCCTCTGGAATGTGCTCACAGGTGACTGAACCAGACTGGAAAGTCCTGACCTCCTTTGGCTGTTTTCTCATTTGTCACCACGGCTCTTCTTTTCTTTCTTTCTCGTTGTCAGGCGGTTGATGAGAACCCCCTGCAGCCACCCTCACTGACGGCGATAGCGGAACAGTTGCAGTCGAGCGCTTTATCTTCACAGCTCTTTTTTTTTTTTTTTTTTTTTTTTTTTCAAATCGCGCAACATTTCCAATTGTTTAGAAGAACAAGGAAGTTAAAGGAAGAGCTACAATATTTCTGAGCAGGCAGACCCGCCCTGCGTTTGTCTTTTTACTCTTTATTTAAACTGGATAAAATCCAGAGGAGCCAAACTGACAAAAGAGAGGTCGTAGGTCTGCACCCAGAGACAGGGAGTGGTGTTCTGCCGTCGGCTCGTGTGCACGATCGAAACGCGTCTGTGGCTGCACGCCGGCGACCTGCAGAGTCGTCAACAGTTTACATGCATTCGCATTAAGCTCCTGCAATAGACTTGTTAGATCACTTGGCAGCATTCCTCATCACAAAGGAAACTAATGACAAACACAAAAGCAAACACAGGACGCGGAGGAAGTAAACTGGCTGTGAGCGAAGAAACAGAGCATGTGGGGACCATATGAAGAGCTTTGTCCATACCGCCGTACCTGAACCTAATTAACAAATAGTCTCTTGCGTCCAGAACGAAGTTTGTTTTCGATTATTTCAAACTTTGAGGGAGGATGTTTGACCTGATTGTGTCAGGTTGCGAACTCCTCAGACCAAAAATGTAATCCAATTCCCAAATGATACCCTTGTTTTTCTCTTTTGTTTCACTTTGTCAAGTCGCTTTGGACGGGAAAGATCGGACGGCAGCGTGTCACGCGATGCTTCTGCAAGTCGAGACAAACTGATTGTTATTCACGATGAAAAATGTTCTTCGACTGAGGGACAGAGAGAGATAATCATTAGCATGAGATCCGGTGATTCTCGGCCTTTAACATTACAACATATTTATGAGCCTTAAAACTCAATAAAAGTTGATTCACTTTAAATATTACTTTAAAAAAATGGTTCAAGATTGAAACCACATGAAAAAATGTGGGAATAGACTGTACAATATTGTGTTCAACAGGAAAGAACTTTATGTTCCCTTTAATAAATAATTAAATGTAATAAACTTAATTAATTTTAAAAAAGGAGCAATAAAAACGTATACTTCCTAAATTCATTTGCATCTTTCTTCAGTAGTATAACAGTCTTTCTTTTTATAATAATGATTTTTAAAACAATGGACTAAAGCACTTTTAGTCTTTACAGCTTTTCTGTAATTGCGAAGACACATCTTGAAACCTTTACACCCGTTTTTCTAAACTGTCTCATACTACGTCCAAGGGAAACCAGAACCAGTCAAACTGTGGTCAGAACCAAACAATGCTGTCAACTCAGAACCCCAAGTCGATCAAAAATAGTCGATTCTGGTCGATTGTGGCTTCTTGCGAACACACTAGAGTGAAACAGCTCTCCTGAGCCCTGACGGAGCAGAGACGGGCGGAACGCCCATCTGGTGGAAATCTGGGGGCCCGGTCTGAACAGGGTTCTGTCAGCGGCTCCCCTCCAAGACGCGACACGTCACACCACCACAAGAAACGAAAACCACCTCACCTGCTGCTCAAGCTGCACAAACTCACGCTGCAATAAAAAGCTGAGATTTCCGAAGCAGGCGAGAAGATACCTCAGGTTCTCACGAGGTTTATGAGCTGTCTGCTATGCCGGTGCAGCCGTGAACCTGTGACACGTGCCCGCGTGAACTTTCATCTTCTCGCGGTCGAAGGACAAGCAGCCTGAAGTCGGTGCTTGGTTGAAATCAAGGGTTTTCAGAAGCGCAGCAATCTCACTTTTCCAAAAAAGGTTTTAGCTTTTAAGCTTCCATCAGCTCGTAAGTTACTGCGAACGCTCTGTTCCAAGAGAAAAGACATCAAAGTTCAAAGAGGAGCGAGATCACAGGAGGAAGATGTTGAGTCGGAGTTTCTGGCAAATTGGTTGAAGGTCGATGCCAGTGGTTGTATTTTATTGCTCTTATTAGGAAGCTCTCATGGGTCGTGTTCTGGAGTTTGGTGAAAAAGATGTTAAGTAACAAGGAGAAAAAGGGGGGAAAAAAACGACATTCCTCCGTCAAATGCACATTGTTTTTGTTGCTCATGGCTTTCACGGGCACTAAAAGCAAGATTAGTGACGAAAGATCATCAAGAACATCCCCGTGTAAGTCAGGAGGATGTTCCAAGACAGCAAACGTTTTTACTGGCAACAAAGGGTCGTTTGGAAAAGTTACCTAGATCCTTCCAAACCCGAAGCGGAGGCCGACTCCCATCAGCAGTTTTTCCCATCATGCACTCAGTATCGTTCAGGGTTTATTGAAGCTGGTGGTGATGGTGCATGTTTTTCGTCCGATTCCCTTCCAACAGTGATGCAACCAAGTGATCCTGAGCGCAAATTTGTAAAGTTGTACACTGACAAATAAGCTGTATTGGCGATTAAATGATGATGAAGTTGTATTTTCAGAGACCTCCCACAACAGATTGGGAGCAGGCCCCGAAGCCTGATTTGTGCCTCTGGTGGTACCTTGATGTGCACCTAACAGAGTCCTAATGGAGATCGTCATGACAATCTTGTGGTAGTTCGTGCAGTAAGAGGATCCGCTCACTTTCAGTCGCTGTCACTTGAAGGGAACACAGCAGGCCGCTAACGGGGGGAAGGGGGGGGGGGTGAGATTGGATGCAGATGGTATAGAAGTATAGTACAGTAAGCTACGACAAGCATCCTTCTGGGGCCCTGACGCAAACTGATGCTGACATGCGGAGCCGCTCAGGATGGATGTGGTTGGGGGAACGCGTGATTTAACACAGCGGGTTCTGCGCTTCCACTTCTTCGTCGCGTCTTTTGGCTCTGCTTCTTTTCTAATACTCCCGTGGAAGCTGTTTCGGGGGAGCACTGGGCCCCCGGCAGACATTTGGTCGGCTTGGCTTGGACCCCAGAGTGAGGCGGAGACCCTCAGATTATACAGCTTGCGATCCAAACAGCCATTACATTTCACTTGTAAATACCTTGGGTAAACAGCCCCAACGACTCGTGAGCACCACTCGCCCTGACTGACTGGAGTAGAGTAAGCAGAGTAAGCTGTCGATAAACGCGCCGCGGGGTCCGAAGGGCCGAAACAAAAAGAAACGACTTCACCATCTCGACCTTCCACACCGAAGCCCTGTAGACGTGAAGCACACAGATCTGCAGAAACCAACTCACGGCAAATAGAAATTGTGTTTGTAACCACAATGCACGCACACACACACACACACACACACACACACATGCTGTCCCATGCAAACAGACTCCTTTGCACCCATTGCACATAAATACCAGGCACTTAAACGTTCAGACAAACAGACTCCTGGATTAGTTTGAAACAAAACATGCGCTGCAGTTTTTTAATGATCGCCATGAGCCACATTTCAAAGAGTCGGAGCGCAAACGCCAGAGTGAAGAAGAAGAAGAAGAAGAAGAGCTAAAACCGAACCTTAAGAACTGATGTTGACAACGTCTCAAGGTAACAAAAGAGAGAATAACCTTTCTTTGCTGATTTGGTCAATTGTTTTAAAAAAAAAAAACCCCACTGGGTTCTGTAGGTTTTGGCAACAAGCGTCCATGGCTACAAGCTTGGCTACATCAGGGCAGGTCGTGATTAGTCCAAACCGATTTCTCTCATAGTTAATGAGCTCCAGTATCTCCTGGATGTCCAGTGTGAAGACATCCTTTGAATAATTATTCTGTTTCTTTTTGCCCGGGAGCCCTTGGATCCTTCACAAGGACCCGTGGTCCAGATGCTTCAGGGTTCCCGCCTGTAGCTGCTGCACTCGGTCCTATCATGTCCGTCACGTGGGCTGAAGTGGTTCTGGAGAGAGACAGAGACAGATGGTCGGCAGACACTGAAAAGATCTGAAAGTTCCAATCTGTTGTTTGTGCGTTTGAATTTGTTCGGCCATTAGTGACGCAGCAGGGTGGAAAAACTTAACAAGATGAAACTCAGTGTCTGACTCTCTTTCTCCTCTTCCCGCCTGCGGCAGCGCCGCTGCTGATGACGTCTCAGTTGCTCTCGGCCTCTTCTGCTTTGGCCACAAAGGAGAGAAACGTCTCTTTCGCTCTCTTTTGCTCACTGTTCTCCCCCAGAACACACTCTCTCTCAGTGCAGACCTCTGGCCTGTTGGATTTGAATTACGTGGCCGCGTTCTCCTCTTTCTAATCCCTTCAAATGAGAGTTTGGGACCGCCAAGGAACTCCCGAGCCTGCGCACGCACACACACACACACACACACACACACACAATCACAGCAGTTTCCAAGTCCTCTGAGATTGTCTTTTCAGAGTCTGCGTTCCGGTGTTGGCCGGCTAATGACACACGCATCTCTGGAGTGCACGGCAGGCCACACAGACACAGAATACATACAGTACGCACATGCACGCGCACGCGCGCACACACGCACGCACGCAAGGAGAACAGAGAGGTATTGTTCAGTACTTCCTGAGAGAGCCGTCATCAGGATCACAGGAGCTCTGTCGGCCTTGACCCTTCCTCCTCCTCCTCCTCCTCCTCTTGCTATCTATCTGGAGCCTGAACATCCAATCACATATAGACATTCTCTGATGGAGAAGGGATGGAAAGTTCAGAGGTCACTCAGAAATGTTTCCTTTTTCACTGCGGTGCTTGACGTTTTCCAACCGAGATTCAACAGTCGTTTGCTGTAATTTACATGCCTGAAAATAAAATCCTGTCAGCGCTTAGGTCTAAACTAGCTTGTTGCATCATTCAAAAACCGCTAGCGAAAACAATCTACATCTGCCAACGGATGTCATGTTCTCACCAGCACATCTTTGTTCTTTGTTTTTATCTGTGGGACTGTTGTCACGGAATGTCTTCAGTCGACCGGTTGTGGAGTCCCATTCCTCCAAAGGAACGTGGCTCTTCCCAGGGATGTAAGCATTTTCAAGCCCCGAGAGGGTGTGTGACCAGCCCAGAGAGGCCAAACGATGTCATGTGTTGAAAGACCCATTCTGGTATCACCCCTTCGAGAGGTCAACTTACGGAAATCTGTGTCTTCTTCTGTATTCTGGATTCAGTTTCCGCTGTACAAGCAGCTGGTCCGAAGCTGTTACACAAATGAGAGGCCCCTGTCCCAAAGCCCAAACCGGTGTTCCATGTCCCCTGCTTATATGCACCCGCTATGGGGTGTGAGTTTCAAGTCACCTGAGAGTCGTTTACTGAGGTTTGATCAAATTCTGGGAAGTCCGTTGGTGCAACATCATTCGGATGTGAAGGTTGATTTGAAAGTTGATTTTCGACATGCCTTCATGGAACATCGTGTCTGAAGATCACATGCAGACATTCAACAGCGGGTAACAGCTCAGCAGAGAGTTACCTCGGATCCTGTGTGTTGCTGAATGGGTTTACCATGTGTCTACCTGCTCAACAGGCCCAAAGGACCCATTCCATAGCAACCAAAGACGAGAGAAAAGTCATCGTACAGACTAAATACATCGCTCTCGACTTGTCCGTTGAGAGGAGTGGTTTTCGTGAGCAGATGATGGGGATTTACGAGTTCTGCCAAGACCTTTATTTTGGAATCAAATGCATTTCGTCAATTCTTTTCTTCTTGTTTCTTCTAAACCGAGAAAGAGACGTGACACTTGGTGGGTCTGGTCAGCATATTGTTATTATTTTTACGTTAACAGTTGACATTTGGGTGCGACTCCTTCCAAATATAACAGTGTATAGAGCCAATTTTTTTTTTTTTCAACCCGTGATTTGGCAAAAAAGAAATGTCATGTCAGTGGAACACTTGGGAGACTTCCTCTGCAAGTTCATATCCAGTAGAGCGGTTCCAGTCGTGTGATCCCAGGACACAATGTGCAGGCTGAGTGATGGTTAAGATGAAGTGATGATTGAATTTCAGTTTCCTGGCCTTAGAGGAATCAGATGGTATCGTCATGACACAGTTGACTTGTAGTGTAACACAATAGTCAAAGAAGAGAAATGAGCAGATGCAAAATTACTATGTGATAACAGATGGGCAGATTTTTGCTCGGATTAGTAGGATAAGTAGTTGAAAATGAAGCAAAGTATCCTGTGATGTCAGTGCTGCGTATGAGTCAGCATTGGCAGATCTACTGTGATGACGTGAAAGGAAAATGTAGCAATCCATTTCAGCAAGAAAGTGTCAGAACTTCTTGGTGAAACTCAACCATTTCAGCGTCTTTGTATACTGATGGGAGTTCGCTACGTTTCTAGATAGCAAGCAACTAGGTGAATTCATTGTATTAATCATGTTGCCTCTCATGTCACGGTTATTTGATCAGTCGGTACTTCTGGGACCAGGTCCTGATTCCCCCCGAGGGACGAGTACTTTAAAACTTTCTTTCTCCGTCAACCGGTCGCTGTGTCATGAATGATCTGGTCTGAAACAGTAAACCTCTAGAGGCCTCCTGCGGTTTTTGTGCATACACCTTGACGAAACCCGAAGCAAACTGATGTGTCATCCAAAAAAAACGTGTCAAAGAATCTGTGTGGAAAATATTTGTGCAACTTCAAGGTAAAACTTTTACAAGTTCCGTTATCTCCCACCGACAACTGCTAAATGGCACTGAAGGCTTGTCACTGTGGTGCTAATGTTTGTCTACATAGCTTGGTTTAGCCTCTGGCCTTGTCTCCGAACACTAATGGAGCTGAGAGTTTCCTCCTAATCTTGTTTTTAGCTCAGTGCAGTGATGTGAACGGCTCTTATCTCCTCACTAGCATGGATGAGACCGTTTCCCATAATAGATCAAACACTCCCTACCGGCCCTGTCAAAACCTAATGGACACACACACACACACACACACACACACACACACACACACACACACACACACACACACACACACACACACACA
>JBBMJM010147411.1:0-10980 GCA_037832705.1 Centriscus cristatus
CCTCTTGGACCAATAAAACGCGGGGGGGGAAATTGATGCTGTTTAGTTGATAACAGACAAACAAAATGACTAACTGTAAAAGACCCATAACCTCTTTAGCAGAGACAATAATTTTTAACCACACAGGTTAAAAAAAGAAGAAAAGAAAAAGCCTTTGTTGATCTGAACAGTACAAAAGCCTATTCCGAAAGGGAAATTCCACAGAGAAAACATCAGCCACATTCATTCATCACAGCTTGTTCATATTTAAATACTTGCTATTGAGATTTATCATTCCTTTTTATGTAAAGGAATACCTTCAAAGTCTCAAGTAACACAAGGAAGATTAATGGAAAAAGAAATTCCTGCCGTTGCATGTATGCTCAGATTTAAGCTCATACATGAAAGTAGGGCAGTAATATAGCTTCACAGAGAATCATATCATAGCTCTTTGGAAAGATGATATATTCCATTAAACATGAAAATTAGCTATGAAAAGGGTATAACTTCAATTTTGCGTTGCTTTGCAAAAAAAATAAAAGCTGTTACCGAGCAAGTGGGTATGTTAATGAAACGCATATCTCATAGGACATTAGACAGTTAACTTTTACAGTGAATCCGTTGGATAAAAGTCATGGTTAACAATCAAAGCAATTTATGTTACTTCTAAGTGCACAAAAACATGTAGTGGGACATTTCCTGCATGGTATGAAACAAAGGAAACTGTTTTGTGGGCTGATCGGTGGGCGTCGCAGGAAATCCACATGTGAGCCCTGTACGGTAATGGAGGAGGGAGATGCTGCACCGAGAGACAGTTCATCATGTTCAACAGCTGAGAGCCACTGCAACAGGCTCTGCACTAGTTCCACTGCACTGAATTAATCACACTGGCTTTACCCGAACTAATCTATACCTCACCACCAAGTCTCTGGTTCCTTTCCTGAAGCTGTGCCTCAGTCTGCATTCTTATCTCGCTGATGAAGCGCTTCATTCCTTTCACCAGGAGGGAGCCTCTTATTTATGTCCTACTGTGAACAATTCTAAAGGTAGTGGAAAAGCCAAGATCATGACGGTCACATGTTGAGATTTCATGTGATTTGTACAGCTGTGAACCTTCTCAATTCTACCTGAACTGTGTTCTGTGAGCAGAATGACTTTAACTCAATGAGGTAGTGAAACGGTTATGTGGTTCTTGACCATGTTTTGTTTGTTTGTTTGTTTGTTTGTCCATCCATCCATCCATCCATCATCTTCCGCTTATCCGGGGCCGGGTCGCGGGGGTAGCAGTTTGTTTTTGAAAATATTGAACCATGTTTGTCTTCAATATGAGTAATTATATAAATAAGTCATGACTGATGTAAATTATTAGTAGTTTTAATTACTGGTGTAACCAATAAGGACAGGTTAACCAAGGACAAATAATGGTGTGAGACTGCACTTGTACACAGATTCCAACAGGACTCATGATGTTTTCTATATTTTGTCACAGTTCTGAGGAGTTATAGAAGAGTTAATAGTTTTCAGAACGTAGCAGGTTGAGAGGCCAATAGTGACTCATTTCATTGTTATATGTTTGCTTTGTCCACTGTCTCAGTTGTGTCCTTTCAATACATTTGTTCTCAACTGTCAAATAACTGTGTGAACCCGTTTGACATTTGGCATTTCATGTCATACAGACAGACACTCTGTATTAGGAGGCAGGCGGCGGTATTAAACTGTAGCTTCATGTACTAATAGGTCGACAATATGATTGACGTCTGTTGGGGAAAAAAATTATTATGGTTGTTGTTGAAAAATACACACGTTTTTCTGCTTCACATATTCTCCAGTCACGCGGCAACAGGCGCAGCAGTTGCTCTGGGAATCTCATAATGAGAGTGTGAAGGGGTTTACATCAGAGATAACAAATAGCCTGCTGTGCCTCATGCTGGTGGAAGAGAGTACCTCGCACAGTCATGTCAGATACTGAGTCACATGGTGAACCACTGGGGTTTAATGAGAACAGGATTATTGTTTGACGCCGAAATGGGATTGACAACCAAAAAGGGAAATCAAGTATGTTTGAATTGACTTTGCACTCACTGTCTACCATTACAGTAATGGCCTGCTGCTTTGTATCTGGACCCCATGTAGTGGAGTTGGTCACCTCAAACTTGGCCATGACGAAGCAAAGGGATTTCTTCAGAGACGATCCTGTGTTTACAGTTCCTCACTCTGAGGCTGGAACTTGTGTTGGACTGTAGGGTGATGGCACAGATTTGTTTAGTTAATGAGTCCCAGCTGACATACTGAAGACATGACAGCTTCTGTCATGCTTTCATTTGCTCAAGGAACCAACTACCCACAGCCGCAAGCAGACATCGGCTTGAAAGCTGGCAGAGGCTCCAGGCTGCAGAGCAGATGCCCAGATATGACAAATGGGTCCGGTTTGAAATAAAAGAACAAAGATGGCAGTTGTTTGATGAGTAAATAATTTAAGCTGGCATTTCTTTTAATAGATAGAATTGTCACTCCAAACATACACAAACACAGCACATTGCCAATAGGGCCTCCCTCACACATTTATGCTGTGCATATATGGCAGTCCAAAAAGCACTAGATGAAAGGAGGACAAGAGTTTTCTTAAAACTTCAGAATAAAGAATAAAGATGGCAGTTGCTTGAGGAGTAAATGATTCAAACCGTTATTTTGTGAGGTAGAAAATCTCACCATTGCACAGACAGCAGAGTAGCACATCAGCACATGTACTGTATGCTAGCATATATGCTCGTCCAAAAACCATATCCAGTTGAAAGAAAGAGGACAGGAGGACAGGTCTCCAATTTTTCTTTAACATTTAGCCAGGCTAACACAAGACAACACATACACACAGTGTTAAGTGTCACTGCACAAACATAGCACATTACCAACAGCACATCAAACATGTATGCTAGCATACGTGCTGGTTCAAAAACATATATCCATTTTTTCTTAAACATTAAGGTTAATAACAGTAATATTCCAAGATGAAATTATAATTCCTCAGTTCCTCTGCATTTCTCCAACTTACTTGTTTGATTAAGAACTTAATATGGAAGTAATACATTGTTTGTGTGCAGTGTTTCATAATTCATAAATGTTAAACTTAGAACACAAGGAACATTAAAAAAAAAGATATGATACCAAACTTCCTGTAATTTGTGGCTTTGAAAAGCAGCTTGACAACTGTTCTGCATGAGAGTGCCAGAAGTCAGTGCACCATGTTGCTCAACCCAAAGCCATATGTTTCCTTTGCATCTATTTCTACTCTGAATGCTGAGTAAATCATTCTGGCTCTTTTCCCATTTTGATGCATGCATTTAAACGCACATCACAAAGTGTGGATGAAGGAATGTGGTTTGGCAGCACCTGTCTGATTTTCTCTCACAAAAAAAGAGCATGTTTACCTTCCAGCAAAGATAGGACTGTGACAGTTTTCGAGTTCTATTTTGCTGCTGTTTTTACTGTTCAAGCGTCAATATTCTGAGATGATAGTTCGCCCACTAATGTATGTATTGTTAGTTAGCAAGTGAGCCATCTCTGTGAAAGGCGGAGAATTAAAAGACATAATAATTGCGGCAACGGCCGTAAATCCTCCGTGTTTCTCACATCACGAGTTCATAATAAGGAACATAGCTACATATCTCCTGCCAACTGGTGCACATTTCCAACAATCCAAATCTGCCCGAGCAGCCCTCACAGGAGGTTTTACAACACACCGCAGGATTAGAACATCCCTTGGCTCTAAGTCAAAGACCGTCTACTCATGAGACGGTTGATTTGAATCTGTGCACAGACAGAGAGAAGCTGCCTGACTCCTCAGGTGGGATGTTCCAAACATCCATTGGTCATCTCCTGTGGTGTTATGTTCACAGAATCATATGTTTCCCTGATCCATGCAGACCGTAGGTGCTGTACTGGTGTCCTTTTTGCCCGAGGGTCCACCAAAGGGCTCATGGTGGTAGTGAACTGATGGTCTGTGTTGTCATTTTTCATCAACATAACTGCAGATGGTCTAAGGAGAAATGAATGCAGTTCTCTAACAGAAGGAAGTCTGTGTTCCATTGTTGTGTCCTTTGTCCACCAACATCTCGTCAGTTGTCAACTCAGCCTCATGTCGCTGTTCGTGGATGGATCACGTTCTCATCCCTTTGATTCCCCATATGTCGACCTTTTATCACCTGTAGGATGTTTTAAATCCTGCAGCAAGTTAGCTAGTTCTGGTTCGCTGAGAATATATTTAAATTCGGTAACACTGGGACATTCCATAATCCTCAATCAGAAACCCTGTCCTTTTCTTCATTTACTCTTGCCAAAAGAAGATCTCATGGAGCAGGTCTCATATGTTTCAACCAACAAACAATTACTTTGTTTTTCAGGACTCCTAATGTGACACTGCCATTAACAAAGCAGTTAGTTTCTCTGACACTGTTCACAACAATGAACAATTTCCTCCTTTAACTGAATGCCGAAACTTGCCTCCCACCTAACTGGAGGTGAAAGACAGTATTTTCAGGACCAGCTGCTGCTTTGATGAATGGACATTACACAGAAAGCAAGTGTTTGGAGAGATTCCACCACAATAGCTGCTACTTTTGGCAGTGGAGGGGAGCGGTGTGATGAAACTAGCTGCTCACACCAGTGTCTGCCAATTACATTACTGAACGCCAGAGAGACCAAAAAAGAAGTTTGAACAAGAAAAAAGGAAGGTTGTTGATCAGGAAAACTGACAATTTTAAGATGATTGTTTCACTGAGTAGCCGACGGTTCTCCATTTTCTAAAATGATCTGCTAACACTTGTGTATTAGGAGTTCAACAAAATACACTCTACTAGTCAAGCAATACATTTCATACTGTTAGAACATGAACAGGTTTTACATGAATTATCAGAGATTTTGGAGCAGCTTTAGTCAAACGCTGCGCATAAACATAAATATTACAACAAGGATAAAACACATGTACACAATACAGAATGATGTTGAAAATGTACACAGCTTTTGCAACTCCTGGTGAAACTTCAGATTAGTAATTTTGCAATAAATATTTATACGAAGCTTAAATGCTCCTGCAAGATCAGTTGGTTTGTTATACCATGACATTCACCAAAAGTCTGCTTTCCAAATCAGCCCTAGTTCAAAACCCCCTCTTGCCTGAGGGGCAATCTCAGCACATATCAGAGCTCCTGTCCTCAGATGAAACGGCCTGATGAGAGCTTAAAGGCCATTTTAGCTTTTGCACTGCTGAAATGTGGCGGTGTACTCACTGTTTGTCTGCAAGGCACTTTGGCTTTCACTTGTCCATCCATAAATCCTCCACCCATGCCCCGCATCTTATCTGAAACTGGGTCACATTAGCAGCAGGCTTAGGTGACCTTACTTTGCGACACACTGTAGCTTCTCCTCAGGGACCCCACAGATTTACCAGCACAGATGAGATAATACTTTTAGCCCAACATTTGGACATGCCTGGAACACCTCCAGCAGCAGGGACCTGGAAGGTATCAGTTTCCAAAACTACCTTGTCTGACTTCTTTTGAGAGAGGAGGAACAGCAGCAACTTCAAACTCCCTGGATGTCTGAGATCCATGCTCAATGTCCAGAGACAAAGTCTTTACCACCCAAAACTTCTGGTGATAGAAGTTACATCTGCAGGCACATCTCATTGGAGAGAGAGTAATCCAATCTGTTCCTCAACACTGGGGCCCTGACTCACTCGATCCTCATGACTTCACACTGGAGACCACACGAGGACCTGTTGGAGGTTGCAGTTTGTGACCAACAAAACTTCATCTGTGAAGAGCTGAGAAGCAATCCCCCAAAACAGAAAACCACTCACCTGCAACTAGACCTAGACCTAGAGCAGCCCCCACTGGGAATGTGTTGTATTTAGAAAATGCCCCTTCACGAATGAACTTGCCTTTTGTGAATGTGACACACAGAGACATTGATATTAAAATGATATTAAAATGCAGGTTACTGTCTTACGTCTGTAAGACCAGTAGCCACAGGGACAGCCCTATCAATAGGCAGCATTATCACCACTGCTGCGGTACCAGTTCAAGTGAAAGCCTTTAACATTCTTCAGCTTCTCCTTTCACCCTGCTTCAGTGTTTCCTTACCCCATGAGACCAGCAGCAGCTTCAAGCAAACCATAAATAATTCATTGTTTGAAATGGACACAATGAATACAAATTCCTTATATAGCCCAGCATCAGCATAAAGGGTGATAGATTCAAATCAGATTATTAACTTTATTGGAGACAATATTTAGGCGGTTGACACTGAGGTGAGCCAGAAAGTACAGCTACTGAAACATGTTATTTATTTATGATTTAAAGCCCAAGGAGCACAGTCTGTTCATCTCCAGATCAGTGGACTGAGACCTCTGGCTTTTAAAAATTATTTCAGAGAAGAATCAAGTACCATCATGAAAACATAGGAACATTAATAACATATTTTAATCCGTCCACGTGCCCTGAGTGTTGGCTTTGGCTTTCATGCACAAGCATTAGCAGAGAAAACCTCCAGGGAAACTGACCATGCATGGACGCCATTTACTGGCTTCACTGGCTGCAGCAGTCGTAAATAGAAAGCCTGGACGGCCGTACGGTTGACCTGCCGGCTTATCCATGTTGCGAAGATTAGTTCAGTCACTGGAGACAAAGGGATTTCCACCATTCACACCTGTTCACAACCCAGTTCCTCTTAATTTCCCTCCTGATAAACGTAACTTGTACCATCTGAATTCAGGAGGGCACTCACCTGTGAGCGCTCACAGGAAGTTTCCTAGATTGGACGACTTATTTACATTTTGTTTAATAGGAATTATTGAGCCTGGCAGTTTGGCAACGTACATGGCTGTATGTTGTACATATCCTGATTGTGAACGAGTTGTGGTCTACAGAGCAAATTCCCTGAATTCCCTGAGCAGATTCCCTGGAAGTGTTCTTGAGGCCCCTGCTGGACTTGATCATACTTGGATTTGGACGGACCTCAGCACAAGATTTCTTGGGACGATGCCCAGCAATTCTGTGAGTACAGGGGAGTCTGGATGCTTGGCATCATCCTCTCTCTTTATTCTTCCTTTGTTTTATTGTTTGCCGATTACATTACTGACACCTTCCAGGGCATCACTGGGGCGTCGGTCAAGAGAGCTACCTAATAAATAAACCGTGAGGACACCGTTGTTAAATGATTTCCCTGACAACACTCGTTCTAATCACTATTCTGCTAAAGCACAACTGTCTAATCTGTCACTTCTTAACGTTCTATTCATATTCAGTGTTTCTTCCCATAGTGCATTGTGTTCGTCCTTGGAACCTTTGAATGAATTCCTTTCAAAAGTAGACTTTTTTTCCAGTGTGAAAGAAGGTTAATCAAGGTCACAACATGTATGACTGTCGGTCCTCCGTAGTGCTGCTACAAAAAGTTGAAAAGAATATCTGTTCTCTCCTCTGATTGTGAATCTAAGTGATTGTTTTGTCTTTACATTTGAGTGTGACTATTATTATTAACTAACTAACTAACTAACTGGCTGACTAATGTCATGGTGTGAACACAAACACAACACCAGGTCTTAATGCAGCCAGCTTGTAATTCAAAGGATCAGTTGCATATTGTTCTGGTCTATCAATAAGTAAATCTGCATCACATGGAGTCAATACAACAAAAGTGCTCCATTATTCATGTTCAGCTGGCAAGTCTGATGTGCATGCAGGAATTTAATATAAGATATTATTTACAGCACAAACAATACGCTTCTCCAGGCTCCCGATGAAAAGACTATTCTGTTCTGTCGATCAGCATTACTGTGACCTCTGTCCGTCATGGCCTTTGAGTTGAATCCTCATTTTCCAAATATCAGATCATCTTACAGTCATCCTATGGCATCAGCCACAAAATACCCAGCACCATTTTTGCTGACTTATATCCACCGTCTGGGATTCATTGGTGCAATATTTCTGCTTTCAAAGTGAATTTGGGCCAAACATCCTTGACCTGCACACAATGACCTTACAATCAAGACAGAGCATATTGCAATGGATTCCTGGGACAGGAAGGGGCAGCGCCCGTCATGTCATACGTTCAGGATAAATATGAACTGAAGTACCTAATATACTATGTGCTGCCGCTAATGTAGTCTGGTAATGTTGTCAGGTGTTCAGGTGAACTCTACATCTCATATTCTTCTTTTGTTTTTGACCTCTGCATGCTCCCACCTTATGAATCCCAGTAGCTCACAGTTTTGACCATGTTGTCCTTTAAATATTCGGGCATCTCTGCGGTTCTCTCCTTCAGCACATCAAGCCCTCCCCCATCATCTACACTTCAGTTGGTTCTGAAAATCAGATTTCATTTTGAAGGGACTTCTCTGTCTCCATTTATCAGATCCATCCACCCCACAGATGTCTAGACACAGACAAGTTCCATCCCATTTTATAATGTCTACCTCGACAAGCCAATCTGGTTTAAGTAAGGCACAAAATGTTATTTCTCACTCTGTCTATATCTCTGAAACATCTTATGCTACTCGATTAACTACATATTTGGTCTATTCTTAAATCTGAATAACTGAATTAACTGTGTGTGTTTGGCAAATCATATTAATGTGAAATTGATCTTTTGCTCTCTTCTCTCAATATCAGTAGGCTCTGGCAATAATTTGTCATGTTATTTGACATAACACACAAATATTCGTTCTGCGCTCTAGTGTGACACAATATTCCCAAAGCATTTGGCTCGGTTCCTGGAGCCCTCCACGTCTCCTGTGTCTATATCCAGACAAGATGATATTTGCAACATGTCGACATGACAAGCCGCTCAGTCATTACTCCATACAAGCTGTATACAATAACACAGATCCTCTCTCCCGGGTGTAATATGAATTTCCGCCTCGCGTCAGCTCAGAAAACCCAGACAGAGCATTCAGACAGAGACAGACACTGATTTAGCTGTCGGTCGAAAAGGGACAACAGGTGTCCATGTCGCTAAGCTGCAGAGGTTCACGGACACGGTCAGAAGGTTTTCCTGAGAAGTTTTAAGTTCAAAGCACATCCTTGTTTAGAAGGTCAACAACAAACAGCAATGGAACTCCTGAATACGTTTTAATCACCAGATCTGTCTCCTGCTCTTTCCAAACTCACTATTGAAGTCAACAAAGGCACATTTCTATTATTTGTTACAGAACATTCCAGGAACATTCAACCATAAATTCAGCCATAATTGGTCTGCATCAATAATCATATTACCAACTACATAGAAACGTTATTTTAGGCCAGGGTAGGTACGTATTGGGAGAACCCGACATGTTTTAAGGTTTTTTTTCCTTTCATACCCTGATGGTGTGTTTTCCTCTGACTGAGTGTTTCTGGTGACATTTCATACACTTTGTATGCAAATCATCCACTTTGATCACTGTTTGACAGAGTGCATAAAGGGATATTAAAAAAAATAAAAATAAAAAAAATTACAAAGACAGACTATTTCCAGACAGAGGGAATGTCAAAACATATTTTGTGATACAAATTACACAAGCATAATTTCCCAAAAAAAAGCTCTGGCATTATGTCTGCCTCTGAGCTCCTCTGGCAGGATGGAGGATCAGTCAGCGCAAACTGATGCTCTGCACCAAATCTGTGTCCAAACCAACTGGAGCTGTATTTAAAAGTTTCCAAAAAATACAAACGGTGGTGTTGTTACACTCTGGTAAACGTATGAAATGTATGTAATTCAAGTCATTTACCTTGAGGAGAGATGACATAGTGTATGATAAGTTATGAGAGGACACCCAAGAGACTTTCATTCCGAGAAAAGCAGTTCAGCAGATCCCTAAAATGGATTCCTGCTGACATGTAAATGACAGCAGCTGTGGAAATTCGGCCTACGGCCTGTTGGTCAGAGGGTGGTGGGACATGATTATAGAGCTCCGTCTGCAGTAAAAACATTGTTCAGTGCCTTCAACCAACCAAATCATGATCTATCAGATCACTCAACTATTTGTTTTTGCTGCAGCTGAAAAAACGAAAACTATATCGATCAGATTCAAAAAAATATCTATACAGATACAAAATTCATAATATCAACTTTTATCCACTGAAATCCCACAAAACAAATCATGACAAACATCTTAACAATCGGGCATGTTGGTTTGTCAGAATAAACTCATATGTAGAGTGGAAGTCCTGACACACCCAGGTCAATTGTTTCCGTTCCCACTGGTTATGTCGCCGAGCAGGCGGCTCATCTTAGTCTGGCTCCATTGACTGATAGATTTCCAAACTCTGCATCAGCCAAAGCTATTAAATGGTCTGCTGGAGCGAACTGGGCTTCACCGTTGCCGAGGTGGTTCAATCAGCTCAGCAATTCCTGTCTGCCATTGTCTCAGACCTCTGTGACTAACTTAAGTTCTTGCCAGACAAGCAAAAAAACAAAACAAAACAAAACAAGTCTATGTTTCAGCTCAGAATTCAGATGGAGGACATGAACCGAACCACGTCTTTCGTGACAGCAATGTCTTTTCCATATGAAACTGCTGCTGGTGTCATCCATCATGTGCTTGAAATCTCCAAGCTCATGATGTTTCTTGTTGATTTTTGATTACCGTATTCCGTCTCCACTTCAGGATGATAGCAGTAAATCAGACCTGATGACTCAGAGGCACACTGCCACCGACTTAATATCAAGGAGGCGTGGAAAACGTGTTCAGTCCTCGCAGCTCCTCCTCCTACATTATTCATGGTCACATTTAAGACTGAGGACATAAAGTCTGTCTTTACATTGATGGTGACAGGCTGTAATGGCCCATAGGAATACTGTCCCTCTGTGATTTACGTGCCTGACATGCTTGGCCAAACTCAGAACTTGATTTCCTTGTACAGAACACAGTGGAAGTAGTTCCCAGAAGACCTTGTCCACACACACACACACACACACACACACACACACACACACACACACACACACACACACACACACACACACACA
>JBBMJM010147422.1:0-10979 GCA_037832705.1 Centriscus cristatus
GTGTGTGTGTGTGTGTGTGTGTGTGTGTGTGTGTGTGTGTGTGTGTGTGTGTGTGTGTGTGTGTGTGTGTGTTAGCTAGGCTCCCCTGCCCCCCCAAGATTGTTTTTGCCTTTAATGGCTCCGTTCCCCTCCAAGAAATGATACCCAAGGCAACCTTCAACGGTTCGATTTTCCCTTTTTGAGTTGTTTTCCTCATCTTAAAAACGATAATAGGCTGAAACCGTGTACTGCTGTGTTATCCGTCGGTGTGTAATACAGGACACATGAGATACACTTGAGTGTAAAATAAACCCAGCTCATGAATCTTCATGCAGTAGAGCTGAAGCTTTTTTTTTTGCTGATTGAGTATTGTCCTGTGCTATCATCAATTGATGGAGTACAAATATATTTCATTTGTTGAAGCGCAGTACTAACAATATACAACAGAAAGAATAAGATTCATTTAGTTTTCAGTCATAGACATATTAGCCATTAACCACTAGCATTAAGAAAGAACAAATACCTGTGCCGAACATAAATCACAAACTTTATCAACTAAGACGGTCAGCGACTGATGCTATCTAACTTTCCACAGTGTATGAAGGCGTTTGCAGCAATAACTTTAGATTTGTCAAATATCCAATTAGCCTTTTTGACAGTGTGGATGGATGTAAATTCCTATAATCCCATAGCTTCGATTTTTTTTTTTTTTTTAAATCCCTGAAAGACACCAGCAGTAACATGCAGTAAGGGGGGCTCACCTGCTATCTTGAAAAGAAAACAAATGTAGAAAATAAAGTAATAGTTATATTTATCTTGATCTGTACTACAAAGTTATCTTCCATTTAACTTCACCAATTTTAGAAGATTTTTACTCAAAATTGATGATTTTCACATTTACGTTCTACAGTCGACAGTCAGCAAGTGGATGAAACTCAAACCAGTGATTTTTTTTCAATTTGTGTGAAGAACGGTGGTAGGAAACTTTAATCGTAATCCGCTAACTGTTGTCAGTCAAATCCTAATCCTAAAGTGACACTGTAGGTTGATGTGATTGGTCAGCTCTGCACCACATGAACCTCACCGCGTTGTCACTGGACACAAGGGTTTACAGGTGGTGACGTAAAGATAATGTAGCTCACAAATTAAAGTTGGAAATGTCTTGAGTCCATATGAAGTTGTAGCTAACTGAATAGTTGTGAGATGTGTAAAGATGTATAATGTGACCGGCCAGTCATTGACTTTCTCCCTCTAACACACCGTGTTGACTAATAACTTGAACTTACTCAATACAACTTACTAAACAACTTTTCGCCAACAAAGTCCGTTTCTATATTCAAGCCAAAAGCCATGTGCTCACATGAGTATCTGGTCAAGCAGAGGAAAGGATGTTTGACAAAGTGCAAATTCTCAGGGGTGTACTTGTCCAGGAGTGCCATTCACTGTTCACACAGAGGTGTTTGGACCTTTTTCTCCTGCTGCAGCCATCAATTAGTGGAGTTGGACAGCTTTGTCAGACTGACATTCACAGCTATGTTGTGTGCAAAGGTCAAGCTGTCTGTTGCTTATATCAAAGTGGAGCGCAAAGAAGAAAAAGGGTTTTAAAACCAGAAGCAAGTATGCATCTCTCGCTATTAAACACAGGATTCCCCAGACCATTTCTAAGGCAATGACAAAAATGTGAATGAACAGAAAAAACCTGGAGATTTACAGTATCCTGTCTGTAAGTTATAAACCAACTATTAGCACCGACATTCAGTAATTAAGCTAGAATGAGTTCCTTTCTTATACAAAGCAATGGGAGGGGTCATATGGGGCTTTCTTTCATCTCACTGAAGAGAAGTTTAACTTGTTGATTGTTGAAATGGGGCAAACTGGGAGCATTTGCTGCATTTTCACATGAAAAGGGAATTCCTTGATTAAATTTGAATTGATTCCAATCATATTTAAATGAAGACAATGTCACCCCCACCCCACCCCCCATGCAAAGCTAATAACCGACACACAATGAACTGGATACAGGATGTTTGAAAATCCCATTGCAATCATTAGTCGTTCGTTCATCCATCCATCCTTCGCTCCGGTTACAGGTCGCTGTCGTTGGAGCCAATCCCAGCTGTCATTGGGGGAACAGTAGTGCCAGCTCATCCCAGGGCCGCATGACGGTAAGACGACCATTCACACTCACATTCACACACAAAGACCCCATGGCCAGGAATCGAACCAGGCATCGGGTCCAACCTCTGTGTGAATACATTTTGGAAAAATATCCCACTGCATGCTTTACCCTCCCCATAAGGAAAGCACATTCTCACATTTTGAGACAAAAACAAGTTGTGCTTGCGTGAACTCCTCACTGCCAATTTGTAATTGCATCACTGGCAGATGAAGCTGGATAAGTGCAGACCAAAGTTATTTTTGGTTGTTAAGAATTATTCTCCAAAGCAACACTGCAGTGATGGAGGACAGATAGATCTGATGGTTGGATGTGACAAAGGCTTCATGAATTCCCTTCAGAAAAAAAAAAAAAAAAAAAAAAAGTTTAGAGGAATAATAGAGAAATAAATCTGAGCCCAGACAGATTTCTAATCTGCTCTTTAATCCTGTCTCCACCTCTCTCTTCAGTCGATTCTCTCTCTTCTGGAAATGTTATGGACACATACCTCATACATCCTGGACATAGTCTAATGTCCACACTGTCTCTGTCACGCTATCAGGCCTAGAACTTTGTTGTAAACCAACCAATATCAGAGTGAATAACACCTCAGACGCCCTAACGTGTCCGGTTTTATGTTGAGAAAAACCTCCGTATCGGAGCTGAGGAGCAGATGAGCAGATGAGCCGTGTGTCTTCACCCTTACCTGATGGTGAAAATGAAGGCAGTAGTGGGCAAACCTCTTCATCATGCTGTTCCCTTTACCATCGTGAACAGCAGATTCAAGAAGTTGTCGATGCAGCTATGACCTTGAGTCATACGTGTGTGTGTGTGTGAGAGAGAGAGAGAGAGAGAGAGTTGGGGGGTATACTCTATTGCTCCCTGCCTTCCTCTTTCTTTTGATCCATGTCAGAGATGCCGAAGCCAAACAAGGACATGCTCTAAACATTAGGTAATTAGTCACATATTTTGCCTTTTAGCAAGTCATTATCACGTACACAGAATTAATAATCATCCGTAAAGTTGCAAACCAGGCTCTGCTTTCTAAAGTTGTAACGGAAAGTGTTGCCCTGCGTGGTTCATTGCACTCATTCTTAATCGGAAATCCCTGGTGAAATGCACTCGTCCTTGCAGTATATTTCCCATTAGAGTAACATCCACATGTCTTGTCGATGGGAACATGGGACGAATCAGGTGTGTGTCATCAAGTTTGAGATCTTTATCTTTAGAATTAATCCTATGAATGGTGGATGATCATGTCTCTATGATCAATGCTGTAGGGATTATCTCTTGATCCAGAACATGCCATATGGATTCATTAAAGGCCAAGAACAAAGACCTCATAATGCAACATTTAATTTTATTATATCATAATCATCCTACTGAATTTGTCTGTCCCCTAAAACAACCAGTTAGTTTAATGTGTCAAACCATTCATAAAACATGAGAGAGAGCAGAGACATATATGTGTGTGTTTTTTGGTTGTGTCTTTCACTTATCTTTAGGCTGCTGCTGTCACATGGATTTGTTGTCATAAATTAGGTGGACATAAAACTAGATTAAGACACCGGTGGTCATTTCTGGACAGTCAACAACATGAGGCCCTTGATCAAATCAGTTTTCAATACTCACACAGATGTTTGACAATAACGCACAGATTCACTTGGGACCGAACTGACGCTCGAACGTAACTTGTGTATGTGATGAAAGTTTTGGTGTTTTTTAAAGAAACAAAATGTTACTCCATCTAGTAACTTTTCATGGTTCCAAAACAGATTTAATTTTGCTAAGAAAACACAACTATAAGGGCTGCCGTCTCGTGAAATGACTGACAAGAATAGAACACAGTCCAGAAAAGTCCTTTTTCAAGTACCTGGTCATGGTGGAATCCATCCATCCATCCATTTTTCGATCCTCTTTTCTTTTCATAATCATCAGCATCACATCGTTTGCCACAATACACTTGAACCTGAAATCCCAAATTAATGTCATTTAGAGTAAGAGCAAATGAAAGAAGTCTACCTTGCTCACCTCATTGACTTTGCCGTATACTGTCTTGTACAGATTAGAGGTCTTGGCCTTCATATCTTTGGCCATAACCTTCCATTACACAGGTGACTTTGCAAATGACAAAAGAAGATGAATCACCGTAATAGTTCTTTGAGTGTTTTGTCCTCCTGAACTACCCTTCTCGTCTGTTCCTCTCTGTTCCTCTCAAAAGGCAACATGACGTGGTGCGCTGCCATTATATAACACTGGCAGTGGTGGAAACTACGCATGTTGTGCTATTGAACGAGTGTCATCAGGCATTGCTAGACATGACAAAGAGGGGATATTTCGGGAAGGTTTTTCGACAGTTTACGTGGTTAAAAGTCACATACTGTACTTGAAAGGTGCTGCCCTTTATTTTACAACTGCTGTGACTGTGGGGAGACATGCACAATGATTATTAAGACAAAAGGTCAATAAAATCTGCTGAGCAAAAGGGTTTTTTTGTTCAGACACACAACCGCAGTGATCACGGCCGACTTATTCACCTGCAGCGTCAACACCTGCTCCCACAACGTTTCCTGGCACGGACCTGGCTCCAAGTGGATAGATACTGTACCTTTGTTTTTGATCGCCTACCCAACCAAATAGGACAGAAGCAGCAAGATTTGAAGGCCGGCAACTAGACCGAAAAATGGGACACCAGACAAAGACAGATTCATCCATTCAAGGACCCAACTCTCGACATACCAAGACGAAGAGGTCACTGATGTTGTTCTATGTCACTCTCGCGTTTAGTGTGAATATGCGGCATTTAGACCCTTCATGCCGTTGTTACAGCCATCTACAATCTACTCCTGCACTAGTCATCGCTGTCTTTATTCATTCATCAATGTTTAGTTGATCGTGTTGTGGTAACGGAAATACAGTTGATAGTAGATATAATTAAATATGGGTGTATTGTGTTCTATCAGCAGCAGAATGTTCCTTGACTAAATAAGGACAATAAAAATGGAAAATGGAAAAGCACCATTGTTGTTATCATTAGTAAAATAAAACAAATACAAATTGTGTGTCTGAGTAGTGTAGAAGTAATTATAAACACCCGACTCTACAGTTTGTTAGGATGAGTCCATGCCATTGGTCATGTTATTTGTATTGTGAGCTGTTTATTTGGGAGTAGGTAAAAGTGAAAAGTGTGATAAAGTGTGAGGACGGGCTGTCGAGAGCGACCCCGCAAGTACACCAGTCCACAGATCCTCACAGAAGAACAAAAAAGCGAAGACAAAAAAGAAAAAAAACTGTCATTCGACATGACAGACCCAACTCAGGTATTTAAATGTTCAATAGGTGTATGTCTGGTTGGCATTCATTAGTTGGATTAGAAACAAATCCCACAAAGATAATCTAAAATTTTGGCTTTTCCACACGGCAAGGGGAATTACCTCTGTATTACCACAACACTTGACAGGAATTCGTTATCTCCTTGTTACAACAATAATTTAAATAAAACCCAACCAACCCCTGCGTTGGTCATACCCCTTCTTTTTGATCCTCATGGACAACTTTTCTCCGAACAACTAAGGCAAAAACACACACACACAAAAAAAACCCAAAACCAAAACAAAACTCAAAGCCAGTCCTGTACATCGACTTTTAACATATGATGGATCTAATTCCCCCCGTGGTAAACTCTACTCTCACCTTCATATCTTCATGGGACCTGCTGATTTTGAAGCCATTAAGGTTAAATAAACAAATGTATGTTTCCTTAATGTTATTGCTGAATCAAGGGTTTATTCTGTGTAAATAATCTATACACAGATGACCTGATATGGTCCAAAGACCATACACAGTGCATATTCGTAGCACCAATGAGCCTTACAGGTGTGAATGCAATTCTCTTCAGAAGACGTTTTTATATAAATACCATGAGATCCAGGCACGTGATTTTGTGCCATCTCAGTTCTGCATGTCTGCTGGTGAACAATCTCATTTGAAACTGGGTTGATTTATGATGCATCACAGACGATGGCTAAAAATAAAAGGAAGGACAAAAAAAGCCTCCCGATGATCGCTCAGTATAACACCGTTCCAAAGATCGTAGCTGGATTAAGCTTCTACCCTGGTGGGTAGATTGGCCCACGCTCCCCTGATCACGCGTGTCGGCTATGGAAATGAGGGAAAAAAAACCCCGCCACATCTTAAATTCAGATCATGTGACAATTTGCACTAGTGATATTATCATGCTCACATCTGTAAAAATAAATAAGAGACGACGAGTCCGGCGGCCGAATGGAGACCAAGCTGTCCCTCTGCGTGCAGGAGGCTTTGACACAGTAAAATTATGTGGCTATTCTCAGGCTGCTTGTGTACTGCGATGGATTGTGCTTTTCACACCATCGACTACAACCTACTGGTATTATTCACAGCATAATGACACACCAAAATGATCCAAAACACACCCACCAATGAGAAAAATGGCAACAATTGATCCAATCTACTCCACGCAGACTGCTGCTATTTTAGTACGCGGGCAAAAACGTTTTCGCCGTCCACCCTTTATCTCTTTGTTTCTACCTACCTCTTTTTCACCTTTTCCTTGCCCCCCCCTCCCCCCAATGAAGTAGCCCTCACAAGATGTTAGTTTATGACAATCAATAAGCATGACCAGCTCAGTTTCTGGAGTGTGTGCACGTCAGCAGAGAGGTCTGAACTGAAGCCTTCATTACAGTCTATGCTGAGTTCAGGGGTTGCGGAGGGAGACCGAGCTCAAAGGGCCAGCTAATCCAAAGGGTCTTACAGGCATGATGGGCTAGTCAATATGCTGGAGACGCAGCTGAACGAAGATGGCGCTCCACAGCGGTGCTCGGTAATGCTTTAAGTCATGCAGTTTTATTCTCTCTACAGTTCTCAAGGCTGAGCGCCTCCAAAGTCTTAACCGTTTCGTTTGCCACGCTCCTCTCAGTTCTTGCTCTTGTCCTAAAAACTGCATTGTAAATTCCAGATATTAGATCGCCCCATCAGTTAAAGGCACAAGACGACACTGGGTGACATGTATATCGGCTTTTTGAAGTTAATCAGTCAATCTCAGAAAAAAAAAAAAAAAAAAAAAAATCTTGTTCGCAGGTCAGAATCCGTTTGAAATGAAGACATGATCTGAAATTGTAGGCTTAATACAAAAGCATTTCACGAGACCACAGGAGCCGACAACCAGTATTTATGCGGCCCTCAGGTCGGGGCAGGTAGATAAGGTTTAAGGTATCATTCCCCAAGCATGGACAACTCAGCTAAAGGCACAGCACCAGGTTTAATTAAGGGATTTAATTCACACTCACAAAAGAGGGCTGGCAAGGAGGAACGAATAGACAGACACTGGACAGGACACAACATGTCATTTCCTGCAAATGTTCTTTTAATGAGAATAAACCTGTGGACCGAGGTATTTGTTTGGCCAAAGCGTGTTTTCATTTCATGTTCATGTTCAGCGTACGTACGTACTGTTGCCCTCTGAATGTTGTGGGCCTGAGTTAAGAAGTAAAGAAAAAAGGCAAATAACGCATGTGCATGTGCGCCGGTGTGTTGTTGTTATTTAACGTATCATTTGTTTGGACCGTATGTCCTCCAGAGAAACAGTGTCATTCGCATTGCAGATTCAGCCCAAACGAAATGTGGGTTAAATCTGGAATTTAGAAATAAGTTATTTAGCTCATCAGAACTTAATACCATGACATATAACAACAGTGACCCATTTTATCCACATGAATAATTAACTGCCCTAGAAATATTCATGTATGAATATCGTAACGCGTCCTGTACATTGTCTCTTGTATCGACTTTCTTCCTGAGAGGCACCGGTTATTGTTAAATGTTGCTTTCCTGCACTCTCTGCCCTGCTCAGCAGCAACATAAGCTGGATACGTCCCCTGCAGAAGAAAAAAAAAAGTGGCCCTTTGATTTTAGTTTGGTCTCCCTTGGGATGCCTCTAGGTTTGGAACAGATTTGGTTCAGTGCTGAGCGCGGTCGCTTCAGCAGAGAGACAGTGTCATAACTGGTTTCCGTCTCGTGGAGGAGACACTGCTGGCTTGCTGGCTGTCTCACAGGCGGACTGATCCTCAGCCAGCTGTTTGGACACCTCGGCCTCGTCACTGGGCTTTAACAAAGCAGAATTAAGCGTGCGTCGGATGTGAAAGAGTGCCACATTTGAGCTTGTTTGATCTGAACGTTTGCAAAGCATTTTTCTTTGACTGGATTCGTTTTCACAAAGCGCCACGCCAACGGGACCACATGGTTGGTGTTTGATGATGAATAGCGAATGAAGACAAAATGGACCACCCCCAGTTGACTGCAACGTCCAATTGCTCCCACATATCTCGTATAAGCTTTTACAGTTCAAAGTTTAACGCTGTTGTTTGGGACACACAAAGAAACCTGAAAGCTCGAGGGTGAAAACATGACCCCACGACACACTTGTATTTTTTTCCCACTAATTCCATTCTATCACTCTTTGCACACGTGCAGTGGCGAGGCTGGTCATGAATAAATCTCTGTACTTTATTCCTGAGAGCTGACATGTGAAGTACATTGTCTACATGCGACTGCAGTCGTTTTCTGCTGAATGTTCTTCAGGTCAGATCAGATAACTTGCACACGCGTGTGTTGTACAAGACCTTGTTGCGTTTATTTTTGTCAGTGTGTGTCTACTCCCAGTGTGAGTCTATTGTAATTTTCCTCTTAAACTTAGCAGACAGTCTAAGATGTTTCATTGTTTCACGCTAAAGGGAAGTTTGAACAAAAATGAATCAGAGACTGGTGCTTCACATCCTGTTGGATGACTTTTTTTTTTTTCCCTTGACTTGACCACGGTTGATATGCTGCCTAGATGAATCATTTCTGCAGGAGTTGTCGTGCCTGCCAGTAGTATTAACAAATGGACTAGTTTATCAGTGCATTACCATGTGATGTCCTTCCTTTATGTCCTTCACATTCCATCCGTCATGAATCCTGCAATGGGATTCACAAGTCTGACAGGATGCATTCAACTATCATCGACTTGTGACGGGAGCCGACTCCCACTGTGTGTACTGGTTTGCTTCTGATGCATTTACTGGTAGGGTGCTGCAGGAGGGGCACTGTGAGAGACTTTACAGTGAGATAGTTGGACTTGTATAGTAATAATTTAAAAAAAAAAAGTTTTGCATACTATATAGCCAGTTTATTTGTTGTTTTTACTTTATTAATGTGACCTCGGGATGTGGAAGGTCTGATGATGTCGAAATACAATTTCAAAAAAGCCATTTTGCCAGCTGGTATAGGAGGTCGTGCACCTCCTATGTAAACCAACAGCGCTGCGCAGATCAAATACAAATACACGAGGTTATGAGGACAGACGTCTGTTGTCTTTGCAATCACACTGAGGTTTTTGTGGTCATGTGACATACGCGTCAGACAGCAGGCTACTAGAGCATTTAGTCCAAATCTGATGATCTGAGTCGCGGCTTCAACAACAACTTTGTGGTTTAAGGACATTTTGGCAAAATATAAGCTGTTAGATTTAAAGTGTGATCTTTTGGGCACAGTGAGGATGATGAATTGTGGCGTGCAAGTTCTCCCTACAGGCCGCCCCCTCTTTATTCAGACGAGTTGAGGCACTTTGCCATGTTTGCCGGGTTTCAGCTGCCTTTCTTTGGACCCCTCACAGGCTAAATACTTGAAAGTCAATTATTAAAACTGCCTTTGGTTTCTGCTCCTTTAATGTCTGTAGTACCACAAAACCTCATCTGTGGTTTCATAAATCATTACAATGAGCACACAATGATGGGATACACACACCTTAGTGCAACTGATGCAACGGCTTCAATTGTGTGTGTTTAATGGGTCGCGGGGGGTGGGGGTGGGGCGGAGCTCCACAATGGTCAATGACGGTGCATATGTGACGTAGAGTTGCGAACACAGCAGAATCAAGGAAGCGAAGCAGCAGACCAGTGATTTTCTGCGCAGCCATGTGATTGTCAGCTGCGACTCCTGAGAGCGTTGTGGTTTCTCCAGTTCCCCAAAGACCTCGTGGGTGATAATCAGTCATTACTGTTCCCTCACTGAGTAATTTATTTCGCTACATCCACATGGGGGATTCATCATTTATTTATGTGACAGTTGTTATCTATTATGTTGTTCCTTTCATGTGGCCAAGAATGAGAAATTTTCTGGAACATTAGGCTTCGGTGCGTCTGATGGTGCTCCACTGATTCTTTTTCATCTCATTTTGATAAAAGTCTGCAATCTCATGGTCAGTTAATTGCTGGATATTGATACCAGCATTATGTCTGCCACTTCGGCTAATGTGATTTCCAACCATTTCAATACGTGAGCTTGTGCGCTCCCAATAATAATAATAATTAAAAAAAAAAGACATTCGGGCCTCTGTGCCTCTCTAATGGGGTCCGAGATAAGAATGTCTGCACCCGCTGCATGTGACCAGGTCAGGTCCATGCCAGGCTCTTGCTCATATGTTTCTAACCTACACTATCCCACTCGCTGTTGTCCCAGAATCAACCATCTCAGCGGCTCCGTCTCACCGGAGACCGTGTACACTTTGAACTCTTCATCTGCACCTCCAGCCGTGCAAATACATAAAAGTAAGAGTGTGTCTGCAGGAAAAGCTGAGCGCCAGGGAGACGAGGGGGAAAGGACCTGTGCTGCGAGACAGTGAGTTATGGCAGCTTCATCACCGTTGTCAACCCCCTCGTCTTCACATGAACATCCACCATTTCAATACTACAACACACACTCTCTCTCTCTCTCTCTCTCTCTCTCTCTCTCTCTCTCTCTCTCTCTCTCTCTCTCTCTCTCTCTCTCT
>JBBMJM010147441.1:0-10977 GCA_037832705.1 Centriscus cristatus
ACACACACACACACACACACACACACGACACTGCCACATCTGAATATTTTATGAAATATTGATCATGTGCTCCTTTAGAAGTGGTTCTGATATGAACGAGGAGACTGTTTTGTATATTTAGTCGCACGGTGTACTTCTGCACAGAAGGTCATCATTTATCAGAACATTAACCCAGCTACACACACTTTTCATGTATCTCGTCCAGCCCTACCTGACGCTCAATCCCACAAACGATTCTGGTCACAGTCAGTGTAGACTGAGATGTTTCAAAGCCAAATGAGATAAATCGACATTGCTAACCTGCAGAGTGAATCTATAAACCAGCGTGTTTTATTTGCCATCGATTTTATTCTGGGAGTTGACTGCGGTTTAGTTTCTTGTGTTGGCTGAGATTTCTTTGCACTTGAGGCAGTGGAGCTTTTACGGGCAGACGGGGGCGTGTAATTTGTATCCTTAAATATTTGAACTGCACAAAGTGTGCTGCATCCCACTTCAAGTAAAGTGTAATGCAGGCGAGTGGAATGGATCCCAGAACGGAGAACTCTCATTTCCTACTGATCTCTTCTGCCCGTGTGTGTCTAAACGTCCGTTACCTTTGTGCAGATCTCAGACGCACTGATCAAACGAGTGACGTCGTCTCAGGAACAGTGGGTGAAGGGGGCGCTCGAGCCAAAGGTGGGCCCAGAGTTTGACCTGTCTCTCAACACGGACGCGCTGCTGCAGACCATACTACTGCTGGACTTCTGCCAGGGCAAAGGTACAACACACACACACACACACGCTGTTTGCAACTTGAAAAGGGTCGTCCAGGTCATGGTGTGTTGCTGGTTTAATCCTACGGCAACGAGACTTGTAGTTCGCTTGAAGACCCTGAAAACTGAAGCAGCTCCTCAGATTCCAGTTGTCTACGGTCTTGTAATGACGACGAAGGTGTAAATTGACTTTAGATCCTGTGTATCTCTAACATCCTACTGTGTTGTGCAGGTTTTCTGGGGTCTAATGAACCAGTCTGGCATCACGGGGGTTAATATTCTACTCTTCTACCGGCTGTGTAATAGTCCTCATTACGCCTAAATTGATCTTTATGCGTAAAATGGGTCAAGTACTCCTTTATATAGACATGCACAAACATCCTCCATGCAGAGCGTAAACAATCCCGTATTTGTTCCACAGTAAACAATATGTCACGTTTCCCTTCTGAGGTTTGTTTGAGCTGCACAGCAAAGTCCTCAGATAATAATTAGCTATTCATTGGCTCCTGCTTCCACAAGCAGTTGGTGTGCATGAGTACACACTTTATATTCATTCCATCACAATCTGTGAGATTACCCAGATGTGTCGGTAATGTATTTTAAATATATAATCAGCCGTGTGCATATTTTAGTTCCTGACTGCTGCACTGAAGGTGAAGTGTAGGTGTGTAACCGAGCCCCATCGACTTACTCTCTTAAGTAAGATACGTTAAGATAAATTGTTTTTGTATTTTCATGTCGTTTTTGAACACAAACATCAACTCCAAGTGAATATTGGTGTATTTTCAGACA
Source organism: Centriscus cristatus (assembly GCA_037832705.1). Taxonomy (NCBI): domain Eukaryota; kingdom Metazoa; phylum Chordata; class Actinopteri; order Syngnathiformes; family Centriscidae; genus Centriscus; species Centriscus cristatus. The sequence continues at coordinate 1,545 of JBBMJM010147441.1, forward strand.
ATTAATTACAGTTTCTAAGTAATTCGCATTTTTAGTTCTTTGTTTTTTTTGTGTGACATCCTCTGTTTTTTTTTTTTTGTATTGAAACTCCTAAACCAAACATGTGCAGGTGCAGATGTGCAGGAGAGTCCGTTATTGAAACAAATGCAGGCAGCAGACAGTGGTGAGGCTGAGCTGGAGACAGAGAGCCCAGGAGGTATTTCAGAGACCCTGCACTCCAGTTTCTTTTGTCACTCCCTACTCTTCCCCCAGTGGCGCTCGTGGTTCCGGTGGGAAACTCACTGGTCTTTTTGTCCCACAGCATCAATCCGGTCTTTTTCCTGTGCATGTTTCAAGCCCTCACATTCCCCACATTTACCACAGCTCCTAGCTTGAAGTAGTTTCCAGTGTACGATACCGTTGACGACATTGACTCCAACATACTTTGTTGCTCGTGAATCAAACCCCGACTGAAGCTACAAATGCTGTGACTTTGTAAATGTGGAGAATGTCCAACTGTCCTGACTGCTGCCTTTCCTCCTCACAAGTCCTTTTATTTTTTCTAAATGACTCCAACAGTTGACGACATATAAAAGGGTGTGTGATTCATCTCCTTTGGAAACAGCTGTTCGTTCCTCTCCCAGACTCGATCGTAATCTGTGCTACTTCCTGCTGGTTTGGATTCACATGTTATGGTTTGGTGAGAACTCAGCATTCATCTGGTCGCCTGGAGCTTCACTGAAAACCTTCCACAGTTCACATCCGCGTCTACTTGTGCTGTGGATGAAATTCTCTCACTTGGCCTACTTTATTCTTGCACGTATTCCCAGCTGCTGCCCTGCCAGTGACCCTGCAAAACGTTCCCTTTCAAGTTCTGGTATTTAATCTTCCAGTGGACATTGAGCCGTGCAGTTACGCTCCCGTTTGTCTAAAGTCAAAGTCCCAACTGACGACATCAAACCTTTTGTCCTCCTTTCTTTCTTTTGCTCCAAGCATCCTCCCCTTTGGTGTTCCCTCCCCTCTGTGTTTGTTCCCCTCCACGACCAACCATCCCCTCAATAAACATCGGTATATTTCATTGATTCCTCAGTGGAGTCTGGACCCTCGGTGCCCACAGCTCCCTTCCTGCAGCTGGAGAAATGCTGCACCAGGAACAACAGTGCCACGCTGGCCTGGAGAGTAACTGTGCCTCAGGGGACCCCCATCGAGGGCTACATACTGGAGCTGGATGACGGCAACGGGGGCCAGTACAGGGTTAGTGTATGAACGCAGGCTATCGGTATAATCTCATTTAAAATGCACTAAATTGTCTCATACAATCTTTTCCGTGTCGTGGTTTGATTTCATTATTCATACCGTCCACATGCGCTGACAAATGCCAGATGTGTGTGCGTGCAGCAGCAGCAGAAATTGTAATTCGACATTTACATTAAGTATGGATGTATTTTTCTGTTTGAATACACTACGATCTGTATGTGTGTGCACAGTACAGTTGTAATCAGGATTAAGTTGCTAACGTGTGTGTGTGTGTGTCCTCAGGAGGTTTATGTGGGGAAGGAGACAGTGTGCACAGTGGATGGACTCCACTTCAACAGCTCCTACAATGCCAGAGTGAAAGCGTACAATACCATTGGTGTGGGGCCGTACAGTAAAACAGTGGTGCTGAAGACCTCAGACGGTAGGGTGTGTGTGTGTGTGCGTGCGTGTGTGAGCGTGTGTGTGTGTGTGCGTGTGAATAATAAATCTTTGTCTTAGCCACTTTTTCTTATTTAGTCAATAACATTTAGTCATATTTCCCTTTTTTTTAATATGGTTGCATGAGACCTCAATCTAAAGAGCAGGAGGAGGAGGAGGAGGAGGAGGAGGAGGAGGAGTGACAAAGAAAGGAAAGGAGGGAAAGTCAGCTGGAGGAAAAATGGCAGAAAGAAAGACAAAGGGAGCAAAGGATGAGCAGTTATCAGTCACACAACAGACTCCAATGCCCATTGTGTGTGTGTGTGTGTGTTTGTACCACTAATGATGTGGAAGGAGAAATGTCATTACTCTGTCACAGTTTGGGAGGAAGAATATGGCACTGGTCAGCATGTTGGACTGCCAGTGTTGGTTATGATGCCAAACGGTCCATTATGTGCAATTATTTCAGCATTTTATTTGACGAAATGTAAATAACTTTGGAACCCGTTAGGTTAACGCTGCATTTAAAGTTTCCAGTTTCTGATCCAAAACCTTTACCGTTACATTGCCATGTACGAAAGTTCTTTAGTGAATCAAGGTTTATTTGTGACATAAATGGAAGTTTCCTGCGGTAACGTCCTCTGTGGTGCAGACAGTGCTTCTGTCACTTCTTCTTCACTGATATAACTGCGTCGGGCTCATGAACTCTCCTCAGGCTCAGGACGTGTCCCTGACATTTCTGCCTGCAGCTTGCCAGTGTTACACTTTGGGGTTTTTTGTTTTTTTTCACAACACATAGCATATTTCCACATGGGGTCTTAAAAGCTGATGACCACTGATTGAAAATCAGGTGAATTCTGTGTCATATGGTCGACCGGTAAACATCCTACCACTACTACACTCTCAGGACCAAGAGGAGCATACGTCTGTCTCACTTCTTCCAGTTTGATAGTTTCAGCTCATCATTACCTGAAATGAGGAAACATATTGACGGAATGTTCTCCAGACAATTTGTCTCCGCACGTGCAACAAAACTAAATGTTGCTTCGTTCCTGCAGTGGCTTGGTTCACCTTTGACCCCACCTCAGCTCACCGGGACATCGTCCTGACCAATGAAAACCAGACAGTGTCCTGTAACAGCTATGACGATCGCGTGGTGCTGGGGACGGCTGCTTTCTCTAAGGTGGATTCACATTCACATCACTCCTGGCTCATTTGTGATGTTTATAGATTTTTTGTCCCTTTCAAATACACCTCAGGGCGTCCACTACTGGGAGGTCAGTATCGATCGCTATGACAACCACCCTGACCCTGCATTTGGCATCGCGAGGATCAACACCATGAAAGACATGATGCTGGGGAAGGACGACAAGGCCTGGGCCATGTACGTGGACAACAACCGGTCCTGGTTCATGCACAACAACTCACACACCAACAGGTGGGTGTGCGCACAGGTCACGTCCGTGTCCAACAGCCGACTGTTTACACTCGATACTGAATCATGTCCTATTGTTTTCATATAGCAGCAGAGCAGAAACAGCTCCAAGGCTCTTCTTCTCCTCCCGTCATTATTCATTCTGGACATGTGACTTTTTCAACTTGCAGCGATATCTGCATGTTTCAGAACCATACACACCCTTTACTGACCCGAATCGTGTCAGAGACCACACCCAATCCCATTACAACATTCTTTACATCTCCACTTTGGTTTCATACAAAAGCCCAAAACACGACTCCGACTCTGCCCAGTAATACTTTGAACCAAACTTGTGGTGAAACGGCCACGAGGTGGCGCTGATAAAATCCAACCAGGAACTACAGAATGGGACCAATAAAAGTGTTTTTAGTCCTTGTCTCTATCATTTGACATGAGAAATGGAGGCAGTAGGGTCACTATTTGACAAAAGAGAAGTAAACATGCATCACAGTAAGGATGTCGGGATCAGTCCACAGCCCCTGGGTGAGATGTGCACGAGGTCCCAGTGTATTTTCAGACGGTTCCATTAGTCCATTATAACTCATCATGATCTTTGTGTGATATTAATAATTTGACATGCAAACATTATTAAGGCCCATCAGGTCCTTAATGAGGCCGATGTGCGGCAGCCGCCCCTCAAACTGTGAGCGAAGCCGACACGTCAACAAACCCAGCAGGAGACTGAGCGGTTCTATACACACACTTCACTGCACCATCATTAGGACTTTACACACACACACACCACTGGATGCACACGCAGGATGACAGCGGGACCCCTGGGGGCTCATACGCTGCCAAACTAACAAACACGCCTGGGAGCAGTGGAAGTAGCTGCAGTAGACATCAAAACGTCTGTGTGCACCATCTCCCCGTGTGATGAAGACACAATCAAACCCTCATAAAAGATTTATCCCGGTGAACGTCACTGTTCTACCCCACAAACCTGTGGGTTGTTTGTGTCTCTGATCAGTCCACTGGCTTTCAGGTCATTCATCTGGTCGCGCCGCTGCTTCTTGTTATTTACCACATATTGATTCCTTCACGTCTCTCACAGGGCTGCATTCCAATCAGCCGGGAGCTGGGGTGGGGGGGGGTGGGAGTGTGGGGGTGTGTTGTGTGTCTGCCTGCACCTGCACGGTCCTTTCCTACGTGTCACAGGTTCCACAGTGAAAACACAGTGGTGTTTATTCTCACCCTCCATCCAACAGGCGACGTGTCGCCGTGGGATCAGATTCACGTGAACACCAGGAGGGGAAGGGGGGGGGGGGGGGGTTAGTATACTTGCATAGTCAGCAAAAGCCATTTATCAGATGGCAGCATCTCTCAGGGGATGAATGTCCTGCATTGGACTGAGGAAACCCCCTCCTGGGTCCACTGATGAATTCCATCTGATGTGTTTCCAAAGATAACCTGAGGAGCGTCTGATCTTTGTGTGGGATGTGCAGGGCAGAGGGGGGCATCGCCAGGGGCTCGACGGTCGGCGTCCTTCTGGATTTGACCAAACACACGCTGACGTTCTACATCAACAAGAAGCAACACGGCCCAACCGCCTTCGAGAACCTGGACGGGGTCTTCATGCCGGCAGTCAGTCTCAACAGAAACGTCCAGGTCGCTTTTGTTTTTCACTTTGAGCGTTTCCGACCGCGAATGAAACCAGGATGTTAGAAATATGAAAACGGATTCTCTCTCTAGTTCATCGCGAGAAGCAGTTAACCCTTTACCACCGACTGTGTCGTATTTCTGGCGTACCAGAATTACCGGACTATTTCTGCCGTCAGAAAGCGTCGATCGGTTCCTGAAAGCGTCGAAGTGTCACTCGGTTCCTCGACCTGGTTCGTAGAGGAGGAGAGAAGGTTGATCGTTCAGTTTAGAAGTTGTACTTCACAGCCCAGTTGCTGTCGTTAACACGAAGAACTCACTCATTTCTGGCAATTACCGTAATGACAGCAGTAGGGTGTCGTCAGCTTTCAGGAACTGATCGATGTTTCTCCTTCTTTTAGGAACCGGTCAATGTTTTCTGACCATGTTTAAAACAAACACGTTCAGTGGCGACAGGTAGAAACAGAACAACAGAACTAGAATGAGTTTTTATTTTTAAAGAGGGAATAATCAGCTGCCAACTCCTTCAAACCTCTGACGTCGTCTCTGACCCTGATCTGATTGGACCAAAGCACTCAGCGGGTGTCGTCTCTCCTCTCCAGGTGACCTTAGTGACGGGCCTGGAGGTGCCAAGGAATATCAAACAGTAGGACGTCCCCCTCCCCTGGATCCAAACCAACAAAGTCTGTCTGCTCCCACACGGACCTTCTCCCATCTGTCAGATGGGGATAACACCCCCCCCCCCTCCTCAAGGTGCCCTTTGACTGAGATACCCTGCTCCGTAATCTGGGCCCAGGGAATAACTGTGTATGACCCCAGTGATTGGACGGGGTCGGCAGTCAGAGCTGACTGCCGTTACTGTCAAACCTCCATTTCCTGTGACCTCCACATTAATACTTCTCCTCAGTTATCGTTCCAGAAGAACTCCTCATAATCCAACCTCTGGGACGAGGCTGCTGCTGAAAGATTCTCTGTGAACAAGTGCAGCGGGATCGTTTCAGGCGGTGACGGAGCACCTGTTTCTGTCTCAGGTTTGTTTAGTGTCCAGAGTGTTTCGCAGGTTGTTTCCCTCATGAGATATTCAGAAGGTTTTACATCTGTTGTTGCTGTAAGAGCACCGGCGCTGTGTGTTTGGTGGAGAAATCAGAGCCCGTGCATGCTGAGTTTGGTGCTGTGGTCACTGAGGTTTACAAACTGAGGTCAAACAAGAGGGTCCAGGCCCCCGCGCTCTTCATTTGTCACATCTACAGTCGACTTTACTGTGAAATTGAACTTGTACGTTGGCTGTCAACATGTGGCAGCAGATGTCAATATGTTTGATGAAACGTCAGCGAAGACGTGACCGGACTCGTCCTGCAGGTCTCTGTGGACATTTGACAGCGCGCGGCTTGTAGAGAGCAGCTGCAGACCACCACCACACCACTGTGATGAATGATACTGTTGTAACACCCATTTATATCCAATCCGTCAATTAGCAACTTGAGTTTTGGTTTGTGCATACGCTGATGTGATGTTACCTTGATGGGAAATACTTGTAGTTGATCATTGATCAAACTCACGTGAACCATTTTCCTTCAAAATATCAATTATAGCCGCCTTTGTGTTATTCAGTTTTGAACTTTATTACATTTCTAGTCCCCATAATATGAGTGTGAGACAGACCTGTTAAACAGTGTGTGTGTGTGTGTGTGTGTGTGATCTGTAAATACTGATGTGAGTGTTTTATTACGACTTGTGATACCAAGCATGGATAAAGCTTTGCACACGTTTACAAAATATCTGCAGACGTTAACTACAGTACAGTGAATTCAACTGCTGTGCCAGCCTGCCCCCTGCTGGTGGCTGGAGGCACAACAGCAGTCGAATCTGTACTGACTGTCGGGTTTCATTCTGTTAAAGGTTCTTTTGTGAACTGATCAGCCGACTGGACGACAGACCTCTTATTACTTTCATTTCATTCAGGGACACAAAAAAATCTTTCCATTCCATACGCTGTTTTACAAATATCATTCCAGGTATTGTACCTGCAACGTCCTCGTTCTTTGAAAACCGCGTGAAATGGACATGTTTAAAGAAAATATTTAAGTGCAGTACACCAGTAGAATATATTTCGATATCATCCTATGTCTACTGTTGGTTCTTCAAAGAAATATCAAAATGAAACATATTTTAGTTATTTATGAACCGAATGCAGATACACAAACTTGCTGAATGCTGCATTCAAGGTCCATGGGAATCCCCAGAGAAAACAGTAGGAGGTTTTTGGGCTCCTTCATTTTTCCAGACAAATGCTGAGGCGTCATTCAGGTGCTTTTCCTGTCACAGGTCAGGATGTCTGCTGTTTACATGTTAAAGCATTTAGGAACGGGTGATGAACATCAACCAAAACCATCTGCTGCAGCCTGAACCGATTAAAGTCAAAGTCTAACATGTCCCAACAAGGGAACAAGGACGTTTTCTCAAGATGATGTCATATCTATGATATAATATATATATATATAATATCTGTCACCACCGCTGGGGTTCATTGTATCCTTTTTTTCCTCTGATGTACTGAATGTCAGAGACGATATTTAGTCACTTGTATTTTCAGCCTGAAATTCACGTTACACTTTTATTTTCCTCTGTTGAATTAGAAAGACATGAGACGATGAAGCTGAAGTTTGATGTGAACAGTCAACTCAAACACTAGAACTCCTGTAGATGTTTTTATGAGCTCCTATGGCATGACCTCTTTATCCCCCACCCACCCACGAATGTGATCTATTTTACTACTCTGACTTCAGATATGGTGCTGGAACAGACACAAGCCACCGCTGTTTATCTTACAATTAACCACCTATGTATATTTCATCATATATTTATTTTCTTTTGTATATTTAAATTTCTGGTTTGCTTCGTGTGAAAGCCGAACAGCTTCTTATATTTATTTGTCCTGACAAATCCTGTGATGTAGAAAAAATAAAAAAATAAACTAGAGCTGCTGGTTGTAGAAATGGCGTGAGGAGTTGTGACCTCACCCAGCCGCCGCACACTGCCACGCTTCGTTTCACCCGTCATCTTTTCCCTTAAACCTGGAACAAACTCCCTCGAAACGATGTAAAATACTAGACTGGCATGAACTCGACTCTGTCCTTGTTCTACTGAGTGTTTCCTGTATTTATCCTGTTTTCGCCCTTCTTTGAACCCCCGACCTCCGCCTGCCCTGTTGTAAATGTGGTTTGAATAGGAGAAATGTGATCACAGGGAGAAAAAAAGAACTATAAGGTGGAAAACACTACACACACAAATGTTTTCGTTGAGGTCATTTATAAATCAATAAATAACCTGATGTGATGAGATCGGACTGGACAGTGTCATTAATTCCCGTCGTGTTCACTCCGACCAGGAGCTGTGGATGAGCCGGTCGGCGGTCGATCAGAGACCGTTTGAGACGGAATGTGACGGAAGCAGCGTTCATTCCGGTGAAAACCTTCATGTCCTATTGTCTTTCACCTCATGTGACCTTCACTCTGCCGCTGACGTTACAAACGATGCTTTGTCTTCACGTTGGTGTCGGAGCTGAAACGCGTCAAACAGTTCATGTGCACAGACGTGTTCACTGTCGACCAGCTCAAGAGTCCCGAGTGTCTTTCATCTGAGAACGTGTACGCGTGTGCCAGATGATTCCACACCTGGAACGAAGTCGGCAGCTGGAATCTGGATGTTGCCACAAGTTACTGACCCTCGTCTCTCCATTTTGTGACTCTTCGTTGGTTCTTTGGTCTGTTGTGACAGGACTCAGACTCCTTTCCTGGGAGTTGGAGCCGTTTCCTTCCTCCTACTTGGTGGTTTCCAGATGATTTCAGCCCCCCCCCCACCCCAACAACTCAAACTTATTTACCTCCTTTCTTGCCCTTGACTTTCGCGATCTCCTTGGCGCTCAGCACCAACAGGCCGTTCTTGAAGCGCCCCACCTGACCTACGGTGGTGGAGCCAGAGCCACCGGGCTCCATCTTGCCCCTGTTGGAAAATATGAAGGTTCAGCATTCCTGACACTCCTGCTGCTCTGTGATTGTTGAAGACCAGTAAAGAAACCCACCTCGGGGTCTTTTTCTTCTTCTTCTTCTTCAGTTCCTGCAGAGCACAAACACGTGGTTACAACTAGAACATCTGAGACTGACTCCGTCACCTGGTTGACAGTGACACGGCCACCAAGGGAAAAAGGCTCCGGTCTTACTGGCTGAACTTCCTCTTTGGCTTTCTGCTTCTTCTCTCTGATCTGCTGCTGTAGCTCCTTGTAGTTGACGTACGCCTTCTTCGGGGGCTGTTCAGGACAGAGGGGTCAGTCGACGAGCAGGTGGCGCCGTGATCAAAAGGGCTGTGACAGAAACGTCTTACTCTGGCTCCCAGCATGACAGCTCGGTCTTGCTCAAAAACGCGCTGCTGCTCTTTTTTATAGCCGGTGATACCGAACCGATGAACCTCCAGACGAGCCTACAGCACAACGTGGTTCACGCACAGGAATGTGGTCAAAGACGGGGGGGGGCACGGCGCCCCGACAGGGACATCAACGTTCAGGTTGATATTCGTGCTTACCTTCTCCAGATTCAGTTCTTCTAGAGAGTCACTTTGCTTTTTCTCAGTTATCGGCGGCTGTTGTAGGGGAGACTGACACGGGCAATGGGGGGGTGGGGTGGGGGGGTAGATAAGTTGAGGCAAATC
>JBBMJM010147461.1:0-10975 GCA_037832705.1 Centriscus cristatus
AAAATGTTTAACAGTTTAAACAAGGAATTATCATTTTTAATTTCAGTCAAATTGAAGCACTTAACGAAAACAAACGTTAATAAATATTAAAGTTATTCTTATCATGTAAATAAAGTTATTCTTTGTTGTAAGTTGAACTATCTTCTATCTTTTTTGTTTTCTTCAATGTTAAACAGGATACAATGTAATGCATAGTTGTATACTATAACAATTATTTATAGTGTGGGGGGGCGCGAACTGTTTTCTTCTTGTTGGGGGGCGTGACAGAAAATAATTGAGAAGCACTGGTCTAACCCAACATCGTATCTGAAAAAGTTGAGCTCTGGTACTGCGACATATGTCAGTCGTTTGTTACTCACAGAGCGTCCCTGTTAGCCGTGTTGGCGGTCGTGTTCAGAGGCTGCGGCTCAGGGCGCGGTGGTGAGGGCTGTTTGGGACAGGATGTCGGTGCTTCTACTTCCGGTATGTGGGAGAGAGGAAGCATGGGGCGGAACAGAGCCCCGAGTTTACTCTGCAAAACACATCAACTGGAACTGTTGGAAATGGACTCAGGTATGTTTCCTTTTCAGCCTGGAGTTTTACATCAGTAAAAGTATCAGTATGAAATAATTAAAAAAAACAACATACGTAATATATAGAATGATATAAAAATAAAAACATATATGTAATAAATATATGACAGAAACACACAAATTAGGTGCATTAAACAGTGTAATTAAAAACAAATATTAATAAAAACCCTGGAGGATTAATTCTTTGTTTGTTTGATTGTTGCCCCGTAAATGACACAAGGTGAAAGAGACTAAATCAACAGACTTGGGTATGAATTCATTTCCTGTCCAGTGGTGCCAGTGTCACGTACCTGATGTCCTGCTGACGGATGCTGCTGCTGGAGCCTCTTGGCACGGTTCTGCTTATAGTAGTCAAAGATCATCAGGGCTGCGTAGACCTTTCCCACAGTCAGCTCGTTGTCTGCAAGAAAGAAGAGTGAGGTAGGCAGTTCCCCTGTGGGACAGTAGATGGCGCCCTATCGGCAGAAGAGCACGCTCAAATCAAGTGGCTGGTTGGTGGTGAAAGGGTGTGACCAGAGAGGAAGTGAGTACATAATGAACGGGATAATAACCAACCAACATTACACTGGCAATTTAAATATTTATTTTATTTCATCAAATCATTCATATAAATGAATAGAATGATTTTATGAGGATAACACAAGCAGGATTCCCATCTACCATGTACAAATTCAACTAGATAACTAAAACATGACGCTGCGAATGTGATTAAATGTCAGAGCAGCTCACTTCACCGTAAGCAGCCGTCGTTAGGAAGGAGAGACACACACGAAACACAAGTGACACTTACATTTATGTGGCGTCACCAGCAGGTCGACCGTCTTCTGCGACAAGCTGGGCCACACACGGTTTATCTCCCTCTTCAGGTCGATGTCACACAAATGTTGTGCCAGAACCCCTGGAGACGAACCAGTAAAGTGGCTTCAGTCATCATCCCAGCACGACACGACGGAGAGTCAGGAACCTCACCTGAAGCCAGTTTGATCTCCAGCGCCGTGCGGATCAGAGCCATGAGTGTGGAGGTGAAATGGACTGTGTTGTCTTCTGCGATGGGCATGTTCATTCTGACCAATCGCTGAAAGGAACAGAGGGACAAACATCTGTTCACAGGAAGGAGGCTGCTGAGTGAAGGACGACGCTCTGACGACGTCTTCACAGGAGCGAAGGCCGTTAACGGTTCATCGTATCAGTAAGCTCCCCCTTCATTTTTTAAATGATTTCTATCATAACATCATAAAATGCTGAATTTGTACCAACAATGAAACATCAGCACATGGATGGAATCTCAACATGTTCATAAACTAGGGAACAAATATTTCAGCGAACTATTCAAACGCCTCGGCTCTTATCTCGGGCTTGTACTGTATGTATGCAGAACTGTGCTGTTTGGGGATGCTGCTGTTGCTATGAGACCACAGCGAATCCACCGGCAGCATAGCGCGCTTCTTCAGTGTCAACTGCCATTAGCCGGTGACTGTCAGCTGCAGCGTCTGCCCAGTGGACATGTTCAGCTCTGACTGCAGCGTGTCCTTCAGTCTGAAAATACTCACAGACCTCTGTGACCTCTGGACGTCTGATGGGAACTCACACTACAGATCAGATCAGTGGAATACATCACATGACCGTTCTCCTTCCTGAAGTTGGAAGAAGTTCTGTGCAGAGAATATGTCAAAGTGCCCTGGAGAAGACACATGACCTCCTGTCATTGTTCCTGAGGAGCTGAGAAGTGATTCGCACATTCACACGTGGTCGGCAGAGGCTGCAGACACACTGACACTCATGTGTCACCATCAGGAGCAACGGAGTTTCCTCAAGGACACTCTGACATGGACTAAGGGGGTTTGGAGTGACCTGCTCCAGCTCCACAGTCTGACTACGTGTTGGCGCTGATAAATGAAACATCCATCAACATCCAACCTGACGGAGCAGGTTGGATGATGCTCCACAGCTGAGGGAAACCCCGATGAAACTACTGTCAGCTTACATGACAATAGGAAAAACTTCTTCACTTTTCATTTCAAGGTTGTTGTTTTTTTATTTTCTTACTTGGAATTTCACTAAACCTGCTTTTATGAACAGACCTCTGATTATAGGACATTTGAATTTAAGTCATTCAAACCCCTTTCTGGTTCCAGCCTCAGTTTTCAATCTGCTGATACTGATACTGAACATCTCTGAACATCTCACACTGGTGAGCTGCAATCAGGTGCTTTGTTTTTGTTTTTTAGTATCAACAACTGTTTAACATTACGGAAACCATACAACCATACAAATTGAACGTAAACACCGAGAGACTCGTCCTACAGCTGACTCCATCAAACATGCAGGTCCGAGTTAGTTCAGCCCGTTTTCAGTGAGGCTGGAAGGGCAGTGAAGACACAAGCTGATACCATCACAAACCCTTTCTCCTCAAGACAGGACAAGTCAGATGAAAGGGAGATGGAGAATGACACAGGAGACGGGGAAAGGGCAGCAGAGAGGGGGAGCAGGCAAAAGGCAACTGGGGACATGGGGGACACGTATTTATGTAGAGATACACCTTCAAAAAACAGGATGCAGGAAACATGCAACGAGAAGCATTAAAGCTGAAGATACAGAAGGAGGACGGCGGAAAATCCATGAAGAGGATGAAAGAAGGATAAAGACCACGAAAGACCACTGTGACCATCAGGACGCCATCACGGAGCAGGGACACAACCTGAAGCAGAGAACGGTAGAGTTTTGTGTCTCTGTCTTCGTTGTCATCGTTCCCCGTCCATGTCATACGGGTTAGTTGGGCCAATCCCCTCAGAGACAAACCGAGGACGTGTGTGCTATCACGTTTGTCCACATTAAAGACATGTTGTCGTTTCAACATCGACTTTAAAGAAAACATGGGTTTCATTGTGGGGATGTGTCAACACGATGTGCCTTCAAAAGCTTCGCTGTCTGTGTGTCCTGCTCCTCTGCCTCTCTCTCCTTCTGCTTCTCTCTACTTGTCTCATGCCCTTTTCTGCTGGTCGAGGCAGAAGGCCATCCACATGGAGTCTTGGGTCTGCCCGTGCCTGCCAAAGGATGGAAGACCTGCTCATGTAAATGATGTTCTACGAGAAGTCAGTCGGACTTGTCCGTGAAGAAACGCTTCAATCCACTAAATGACACTTGATAACTGAGGGGACCTGAGGGGACCTGAGGGGACCTGAGGGGACCTGAGGGGACCTGCTCCGGGTGATAAATATGGAGTTTTACAACTGGATCTTGAAGAGAGATGGACGGAACAGGGATTGGAAAATAGAGGGACGAGGAGGAGGAAGAATACAAACGTCTTTTGTAAACAGCTGGACGTGCGTCGCCATCGTCATATCAATTTGTGTCAGTGAAAAACCTCCTGGGGAATGAATGAGCAATGGTCTAGTGTGTGTGACGCACCGACAGAAGCCACATGGTGACTGACAGCAAGAAGGAAAGAGGAGGGAGGTGTGAGTCTACCTTGTAGGCGATTCGGGGTGGACATTTCTTTCCCAAACCTAGTGGAGGGGACATGTCTCGGAGCATCTCGTACATATTGTAGTAAGTCATACGGCCGCTTCCCAGGGGAAACATGGTAGGAGGCCATGGAAGAAGGGATGGAGATTCCCCAGGTGAGATTGTGCAGGATTGGAGGGCGGTGGGGGTTATGTTAGAACACAACGACAGCATGAAGAAAAGAGAGTGGGGAGGGGGGAGAGAGGAGAACACAGAAATCCCTGTTATTAAGATTTCCAGGATATCATGAGTTGGATGAATTCCAGGATTCCGGAATGGATTCGCAGGGGAGGAGGGGGGGGTGCTCCAGAGGAGTCCATGTACAGATGCTGGATGGGGGGTCCTGGTGGGAGGGGTGCATCCAGAAACAAGTGCATTTCATGTTAAAGGAACGCTCCAGAGTCTTAAGATGACAAAACACCCTTTCTACAAAGTGCAGTGAGCTCAGTCACTGGGGTTTGGAATTATGTTCACGTACTTCAAACTTCATTAATAATGACTCTTCTATGTTTTAGTTTTAGTTTTTGTGGGGGGGGTTTGTCAATAAAACTGCTCATTGTGGGGTTTCAGGTGGAGCGTGCCTTCTGGATGCTCTCTGTTTCTGCATGCTACATGAGCAGTCTCCCAAGTGGAAACAAAGCGCACATCGCTCTCTACCCCACTCAGGCACTCAGGCCTTTGGTGCCTGTGGTTGGAGCCTGACTTGTGGCTTTGTTTCTGGCAGCTGCTGCGGTTAGTGGAGGATCGATGCATGTTTCTATGCATGTGAGCTCAGGTCGTTCTGCAGAGAACAGACATGGACAGTCTGAAGCCATCACAGCCCCTTCAGCAGACAAAAGGACTGTGTGGGAGTGCAAACCTTATACGCCACCCTGTTAGGGCACTTCTTTCCCAGGCCCAGGGGAGGCGAGATAAAACGCAACAATTTGTACATATCTTGGTAGCATATTCTCCCGCTGAAAGAGAGAAGCAACGATGAAAAGATTAGGTCACATCCATAAATAACAGCCTGTTATCTGGATGACTGGTGAATCTCTAGGGTATTGACTGAACGTTTAGTGCAGAAATATGAAATGATGAAACAACGGGGACCGATGAGAAAATATCTGTCATTTATGTTCATTATAGAATGAATTTCTTCCCATAATATCTGTCACTTATTCTTTCACACGTCACATGTGTGACTGACAAAAGGTGACGAGTTCTAATGGGTATTATATGATCTAAGCCTGGGACGTTTTACATCTCACTAAACATGTGCAGGGTCCATTGGCGGGATAGATGTGACCCCATTTTGACTGAGTGGGGAGCTTTGGGGCTCGTCAGTGAGGAGGGCCGAGGGGGGGCGCTGGATTTACATGTATCAGTCCCCTGCCTCGGGCTCAGTGTCATTCACGTGTCATGGAGCCACCAGCTGGAACTCACATGTCACACAAGTTGTCTTTTCTTCGCTCTTTCTAAAATAAAAAATCTCTCTAAAATACTGGCTAACAGCAGGAAACACCCCCAGTCAGAAATCAGCAGCGCCTACCAGGCAGCAGGGTCGTACTCCGCCCACACTCGGATGAATTCGTCAAGGTGATGAGGCCCCAGGATGGAGGCGTCCCTGGTCAGGTACTCGAAATTGTCCATGATGACAGCAACAAAGAGGTTCAACATCTATTGAGGGAAACACGTACGTCATGTAGCAGAGACAGTAAGATAACTTCAAGTAGAAAGGCCCACGTTGATGACATGATGACAGCTGCTACATCGTCATAGATCCTATGTTGTGTTTATATCTGCATGAATCCCCATTGGATGAGTACGGTTCGGACAGAGGAGGGTAGAATTCAGCTGTCAAATAGACAGGTAATGTTGTAAATGTTGTAAATATAGGAATTAAATGTGAAGAAATATGAAGGCGTATTAAGGCCATGTGGAAGATTTTTTTTACATTGTGCACTTTGAGAATAAAGTCGAAATTTTGACTTTATTCTCAAAAGTTCTGCTTTTTTTTCTCAAAGTGCACAATGAAAACCAATATTCTACATGTCCCCAATAGAAGATGTCCTTACTATAATTTGTTGGATTTACACATCATGTGTCCCTGCTCACATGGAATACAGTAGAGCATATTATCTGCATTTAACGGACGTATTCGTATGTATCCATGTGTTTAGGAGCAAACCATTCAATGTCACTTCTTATTTGCTAAGCAAAGCCACACCGACCTGACCTTAATATGAAAATGACATCATCCCATACACAATCCATTTAAAATGCATGTTAAAATCATCCAAATCCTAGTTCTACTTTCACTTTCACAGCCGCTTTGTAAAAGTTGCTCCAGCGTCTCTAGTGCACTCATATGTCATACGAATAGCTCAAAGAGTAAAAATGACTGACACACATGTGACGTCTGTTCGTCCAGTTCTTACCAGGAAGGAGCAGAGAAAAATGAACGAGACGAAGTAGAAGTAGGCAAAGTCACTTCCACACTCCTTCCCCCTTGTTCCTGAGAGCTGATCACACGAGCGGTTACTGAGACACGCTAACATGATCTCATGCCACGCCTCGCCCGTTGCGCTCCTGAGTTTACACACAAACACGCACACACACAAGAGGATGTAAAACAGAGAATGTGTGCGCGGTGTGAGCAGCTACCGTGGAGCTTTCAGAAGCATTCTCACCTGAAGAGAAGAGTCAAGGCCTGGAAAAAGGTTTGGAAGTTGTTGTGGTGATTAATGGCAGTATCCTCGTTCAGCTCAATGTTCCCAAACACCTGACACAGCAGGACAGGGGGTTAATAGGGGAAAATCCAAGTAGAAAATAGGGAAAATGTATCCTAATGCATCTATGCAATGCTATGCTTGACGGTCCAAATGTAATGTGTAGAACTGGTCGAGGCAGAAGGCCGTCCACAGGTAGCCTTGTGTTTGTTGTCTTTCTTCCTGTTCTCCATCACTAGGAGCTGCTCATGTCAATGTTGCTATGAGAAGAGTCCATTTGCTGATGTGAACTAGTGACATAGAAATGAACTATCACTTGGCCCTATTCAACAACATCAACATAACACAAAATACCTGATAGAATGGTGAGTTAGGGGTTTACAACACATCTCTTCAAGGGAAGTTAACAGGAATTAAAGATAGTAGTAGTCCAGATGTGAAACCAAGTAGGACTGCTTTAGAAAAAAAAAGGATCAGGATTACAATCTGTTCCATCGCTTGAAAACATTTTCAATGAAATAGGATCATCAGTCTGAAATCTTGTCAGTGTGGTGACAGTAGCTGGACAACGGTTCTCTGTCGTTGGATCCGACCGAAGGGGCAGACATTTGTCTCTGAGAGCTGCTGAGATGACTGTTGGGTTTCTGATCGTTCTGACAGAATGTTTTTGTGAATCAGTGTAATACAAATGAAATATGACTCAGCATTTTCAACATGTTGCGTTTGTGGATGTACAGTGAGAGGTACAGAGGGCAAAGTGAGGATGATGATGTAAATAAGTCACCTGTGAGTGCCGTAAGAAATCAAAAACAAAAACAGAAGCCTCTCCTCAAATATGTGTCTGCTCCAGCTGCTCAGCACAGGAGACGTGTGACCGACGTGAAGTGGAAGACGAGCTCCCGTACCAGAGGAATGCTGTGGCCGTGCAGTCAGTTCTGGTTTTATGAATGGAATGACGCTAAAAGTGTTCAACTTCTTTGATCGTTGGACGTTTATGATGAATCCGACGGAGGCTGCCGCCGTTGAGTCACATCTAACTGTAACTGAACCTACACAGGTCGAAGACGACCATGTTATTGTCAGTCTGGTCACTCACCTGCATCCCAATGATGGCGTAGATGAAGAACAGCATGGCGATGAGAAGGCAAACATATGGCAGGGCCTTGAGTCACACACACACAAATGTGTGTTAGTGCACAAACACACACTGTTTCTCTTTTGTACACACACACACACACACACACAGAGTTCGTTTGAGGACTCGTTCATGTAATATCCTTTCTCAGATGTTTGCATCTCTGAGAAGCAGGTGAACGTTGAAATGAAACAGACACCATAGCGACTGTCCATTTTCATTGGGCGTAAAGCGCTCACCACTGACATTAAACCTGCTTTAAATCCCTCCGTTGTGGCCCGGCGCTCCGTGTTTAAGAGACGGGGCAAACTGCTTTCACCGAGCGAGTAACCCTGTTTGTATTCACTGTCATGATCATCTGCAAACCCTCCTCAGCAGCTTCTGCTTTGAATCATGGTGCTTCTGTTCACCTTGAAGGACTGAACGAAGGTCCACAGAAGAATGCGGATGGTGTAGCCCTGCCGCAGCAGCTTGATGAGCCGAGCTGCTCGAAAGAGCCGCAGGAAGCTCAGGTTGACCATCTTACCCTAGAAGACAAAACAAGACACAGTCACAACGTCACTCCAGTGCAGTTGGTCCATAATTGGTCAGTCAAAGGTTCTTTTTCAGTGATGATACAAATAAAAAAGTGTCCAAATGTCATTGAGAAATCTGATCTACAGTTGATGTTTGATAGCGTCAAATGAACATATCCATAAATAAACCCTCATAATAAAAACCTGAGTCCCTTCAGTCGCCTGGAGCAGATCTCTGACCTCTTTTCGCTTTCGCCTCACTCTTATCCAGGTTTATATTGCACTTTGGGAATATCTGCGTCATGATTGGAATGTGGTGTGTGAAAGAACCCTAAGCAGACGGGCGTGTGTGTTACATTGGACTTGTTGGTATCGATCGGACCAGACTGCAGTCCAGTCACAGAATGCTTCGAAACGACAGAACAGGAAAAGCAAACGTAAAAAAGACAAAGGTAAGCTAAGTGAAAATGGACAGATTTATTCCATACGTGGAGCAGAAGGACGATCTATTTAGTAACAAGTACTCAACGACATATTTCAATTGAGTTTAAATGTAAACTAAACCCACAACAACTTTTCTTAGGGTGAATATTTCCTGGTCTTTAGTTGGAGCTCCAATCTTTCTACTTTTTTCTGTCCTCCAATGTACACGGTCACACTGGCGATTGAGTTTGTAGCCGTCATAGACAGAGACTGTAGGAAGAGCATGAAGCTGACAGGGGAACAGGGAATCTCAGCAGCCATCAAGAGAAGCCACTTACCGTCTAGACGCGTCAGATGTGACAGAGGAGGCAGTGAGGTCACAAGCACCAGGAAAGACACAGCAGAGGATGCAAAGAGTGATGAAGAAGAAAATCGAGAAGAGAAGCCAGAGGAAAGAGACACAGACCACGCAAGATTACATGACGAGAAAGTCACACAGAAAGCGACATGATCAACCTGTGATCAGTCTTTGATCCGTCCGATCAAATATGCTAACTCACATTTGATTTCACAGTAGGAAAACAACAGCAGCAACTTTCAAACTGTAGCTGTTTTTTCTGGATTTTTATTTTTTTCACCGACCGATTTCATAAATTCATCTCATGGTTACTGGTACGTGGTTGGGAGAGACACATGAACGGCCCAGCTTGACCACGTCCATGATTTCAAAGGCAGGGTGACTGAAATGTGGACTTCCATGGACACAGATTTCAACAGCAAACATGTTGTTGGAGGAAAACAATCTTTTTGTTTTCTATTTCATCCCAAATAATTGTCTTCACAATGTCACGATTGCCCCCCCCCCCCTCCATTTGCCATACCTCATGTGCCATTGTACAAAGAAAACAATGTCTAATAGAAAAAATGAATTTGATTCTTACATTTATGAAGAGATTTGTACTGTAAAGTTATTTTCTATTAAACTTAACAATTTTAGATGAATTTTACTCAAAATTGCATTTCACATTGAAATCCAGAGACATGACGTTGCTATTAACATGTTCAATCACTAGTATATGAACTTCTTCCCTCCTCAGGGGTCTCCACAGCGAATCATTGTCTTCCATCTTTCCCTGTTCTCTGTGTCCTCCACTCTGACTCCAACTACCTCCATGTCCTCCCCCACTGCGTCCATACTACGCTATGGATGTGAACTAGTATATGAACTAATTGTCCATATTTTGTAGCAGTTTTCCTGCCTCATGCTAGGGGGCAGTAGTGAGCACAGGGATTCTTCTAGACCAGGGGTGCCCACACTTTTTCAGCTTGTGAGCTACTTATAACATGACCAAGTCATAGCGATCTACCTGCAATAACAATGCAAAACATAATGATTTTTTTGAATACTTTTATTTGATCCACAATACCTATTGGTGTGTTTTGCGTAACTGCATTCATGGGAAACACTGTCAACAGCTCCTCTTCACATTCATGTCAGTAAACACCGGCACTCATTCTTCTTCTTAAATTTAGTTCAGATAAAGTGGAGGCTACCTATGATATACACTTGCTCGTTGGAGAAGTTCGAGAAGCACGGTTTCGCTGTCAAATGTCAAAAAGTGATGAGTCATCAGATTGTCTGACCTGTAGTCAGTCACAAGACAAACGTCATAGTGTGGACTGACAGTGGCCAATCATTTATCCTCTACTTTTTATTGATGTAACACTCTGCCTCTGACGCCCGTTGCGACTCTCCACACCGCCCCTGGGCTCTGCGTTGTAGGAGAGACACCCGTTGATTGCGACCGGAAGACTTTTATTTCGTCGCCGAACACCCTTCAAAGGCAAACAGAACCGAACTAAATTCAACTATAGTGAACACAAACACCACACCGGGTTCTAGCAGTGATATGCACAACAAGTTGAGAGACACCGTCACGACGCTGACCACCAAAGGTAAACAGAACCAAATTAAAAAAAACGTGGTGGCCGACACGGAGCGCACCTGCAAACTACGGAAAGTCTGCTAGGACAAAACTATACAGCAAACAGTAAAACTCGCCACCCAGTGGCATAAACCGGTAACTGCCTCACATTGACACGAGATCGACCCAC
>JBBMJM010147471.1:0-10975 GCA_037832705.1 Centriscus cristatus
TAAATGGTCTATAGATTTGGTAAGAGGGGGGGGGGGGTATCAGGCTACCTAATTTTAGAACAGATCTCTTATCATTTGAAGACTTTTCATTCTTGTATCATTATTTTTGTAGAAAAACATAATGAATGTGCACTAGCATGTCCTCCAGAGGGGATCGCTCTAAGCTCGGCTTCCCTCAAAACATCGTACAAATATTCAAACGCGTCTTCTCGCATCCACATTCATTGACTAAAACGGTGCCGGACGTCCGAGTCCTTGATGAGTTCGCTCAGAGACAACTTGTTCTCGCCGGGCGTCTGACACAACCTTGTTCTCCAATGTTCAAAGCAGAAATATCAATAAACACAGAGAATTACAAATAAATGTTACTGCTGGTTAGCTGCTCATACTTATACCTTATCAGTTCTGTCAGAACTCTTGTTTTAATATTGCATTCAATACAGTGCAGTTCATTCTTATTGCAACAGCCCAGCGTCAATAACCCCACCGCGTTGATGGACTTCATAGTCTGCACACACAGACAATCAACAGCAGGAGAGAGGATGGAAAGAGGAGAGACCAACAATAGATGGAACATGTCGAGACAACAAAACTGATTATACAGGCACAAATGTGTAAATATTTTATGCATGTCTGGTGAAAATGTAGTCTTGGCCGACAAACTGCGGCTCTTGGCTTCAGACCACGGAGGTCTGTTGGACCAGCGAGGTTATTTCCAGCCTGCTGACAGCTCTGCTGCCTCTGAGAAATCCTTGCATAACTACCTTTTAAAGATTCATATCTCACAAATTGTAAATGAGCCGGGTTTGTCTCTTCTCCCCCTTCTTCAGCTCGAGTTTTTTGTTTTTTTCCAACTCCCTATTCTCCAAATCAAGACTGTGAATGTACATTTCTTTTCTTCATTCATCTTTGTGTTTTCCTCTAAGAGCCAACGCAGTCAACACTTGACAGGAATACTGATTAGTCTGTGAGCAGTGTCTTTATGCATCTAAATGTCCCAGAAAATGTACTGACCTTTTGGGTGTCTGTATCCGCAAAGGTCAGACCATAGTAGTCCTTTTCCAGCAGATTGAGGTGCTCACACACCATGTCCATCAGAGTCTGTCCTTTGGAATGTTTCTGCAAAGACAAACACACATATGCTACAAAGCCATAAATCTATGACATATTTACATCACGAGCTGATCTCTGGCTCGGGTTCAGTCGTCCTATTTGGGTCGGTCAGTGTCAGGCGGTGGTGAAAATGTACCATCTAGATCTTTGTCGACAGTAGTGCTGCAATAACGAGAGCAGGAACATTTTCTTCTCCATGTCAACAGAAAAGTTCAAGGCTTCACATTCTAAGACCAAAGTGATTTTTTTTAACCAGTTAGCATCAGGATGCACAGCAAACCATGTTGCTCTCCTTCTCAAGCCTTAAACGACACTAATGTATTACTGGTGTGAGCCTGGATGTGGACCACAAGGGAAAGGTGGAGGCTCATTATGGCAAATGGCGGCGGATATTTGGGGACTTTTTTCATTACGGTCTTGGCACTAGATCAAATCTTTCTCATTTCCAATATTGTAAGATCAATGGGGAGCTCCAGGTAGAAACTCAATCATCCGCAAGGGCTCGTATGCTGCTATTGAATATAGCAAAAGGAAATGTCCATAGTTCGATCTAACTTCAAATATATATGCACAGAATGAATCTCTCACACCCTGCGCCAACTCCTCGGGGCTTTCTTTGTGAGGTGTCAGAGATGGAGCATGCTGTTGCCAGGGAAACAGATGGTTGCTTAATATCTTGCAGCTAACATTTGAAGGATGTTTCTCACCCTGGACTTATTGCAAGTGGCAGCTTGGTGAAGCAACAATGTGTGCCTTTAAGCTCTCTGCATGCCATTAATAGGATGTCCACCAGCAACCGCAAGGACACGCTGTGTGACACCAGCTGCAGTCAGGACAGCTTGATTAACTATACATGTGGGTCCAGTCCAGACCAAAGATTACAGACCCAACAACTGGAAACGTGTTACTACGTGCATCCACTTGCATTAGAACAGTCCCACAACATCTTGCAACAGCCCAGTTCACACGATTCACGCGACCTCATGTTAGTACGGTGGCACTGAAGTGCAAATCACCACAACAAGGACAAACAGTATAAAATAAAATTGTTGTGACAAAGCAAAATGCACACCAAAAAAAAGCAAAGCACACAGTAAAGAAAATTAAATACAGAAGTGCTCTTTTACCAGAAAGTTACCAAAAGTGATGGTTGTGAATTTTTGATCACATTTTTCAATCTGTAGTCGCGTTGATGAGGAGGGGGGCGGGGTGAAGATTAAAAAAACAAACACACATTATAGCTCCGATTCAGGCCCCGATAAGCTATGAGTGACCACTCAGATAGTAGTGTAGACACCTTTGTATCTTCTCTTTAGTGATGATCTTTTGTTTCGTTAGACCAGATCATAACCAGAAGGTTGCTGTTGATAGATAACAGAGCCCTCTCTTTCTGGTTTGACGTTTAGCAGTTGCCCCTTCGTCCCCTCGGTAGAAGATAAAATGGTAGCATTGTCAGTGTCATTGTCAATGAAGCATTTTGCTGCTATCCATCCTGGTCCCTTTACTTTTTGTTCTTCTTACCTGCCCTACCTGTTTTCTTACCTTGTTCCCTGCTCTTTCCCCAGATTTGTGATGTTTTGTAAGGCAAAACCTACAAGTCTCTGGAGCATGCTAACAGATCAGTGTTAGCTACAAGCATACCTCTCATGATATTACTTTTTGTAAGTCGCATCCAGAAAATTATTTACATCCTATAGAGAACATAAGTCCATATTCCAGTTTGCTTCACACACAGATGTAGTCGGATACTGACTCCAAACCAGGCCCATACTCCATTGCTTACTCTCTCTCGATTGCATGACAAGGTGTATGGATGGAGGGGCAGTGGTAGGTGAAACCATCACAGGTAAGGGTGACTCGTGAGATGTTTTTCTAGCATGCACCGTGCAGTCTTTCACTATCTGGGAGTGTATTTCATGATAGAGAAGCCTTTGGTTATGGACATTGTTACACATATTACCTCGCTATCTTCACTCCCTTTCCTTCTCCTACGTCATGTTCCCATCCTGATCTGATCTTCCACCTGCCCTCAAAGCCTTTTCAATGAATTTGTTTGATGTTGCATAATGACATCATTCACGAATAAGTGGCTACGCATTTTGTGCATCCTTGACTCACACTCTGCAGACACCCTGGGAGACTGCATCAAAAGCATTGCATAGATAATTAAACTCCAAAGTACAAAACCTGAATGACTAGATCAGTAGTTCACTGCAAAGAGACAAATATTTATATCAAATTATATCTATATTACTGGTTGATGATAGGCTCTTGTGCGGTGGCCCTGAACAGAGTCGGACAACATATAATGTATGCACGTTGTTGTCAGATCACTGATTTTAAGTACAAACAAAATAGATTTGTTCTTTGTTGGTCATAAACAGGAGCTCACAGTCTTGTAGCACAGCAGCTGTCATTTAAATTAATTATTAAACATCTGTGTCTACTTTAGTTGACAAAAATCAAACCTAAATCTATTTTAAACATGAACAAATGGTTCAACGATCAAAGACATAGAGATGCACTTTAATAATTAACTCTTTACTCTTTGATTTTAAATCGTTTTTCTTTGCTTTTCTTGCCATGTTTTGCGTTATAGGGCCACTGTATATTAGCCACCGTCATTTCCACATTTGTAAACATTTCCTCAATTCACACTCTGGCATTTGTCTTTGTCTTTTTGCCAGCAGAGCGTTTCAAGATACTGTTGTGAAGACACAGTTGCTCATCTAATGGATTTATCAGCACGTCTTACTTGTCCTCCATCCAAAAGTTAGCATGTTTACTCTAAATGTACAGGAGACCCATCCCACCCCATCCCACATGGGGTCCCCTCACCAGCTTGCGGCTGATTGGTCACGGTCTAATGTGGTTATTTCGGTCTCATTTGTTTTGTTTTGGTGGATTCTGTTTCCGCCAACAGACCACTGCTACAGACACACAGACTTCAGCGCAGAGTATCATTTGACCGTGTCATCAGTACGCCCAGCTCACTGACTACTCATTCAGTTCAAGATTTTCGACGTGATTGTGGAAGATTGTTGATCCCTGGTGTCCTCTGACCCGTGGATCCAGTCCCCCTCACTGTCAGTAAAAAACAGGGTTACAAAGTGCGCAGAGGGGTTGGGGTTTGCAAAATTGTATCTTCATGGTATAAAAACACAACTTACCACCTTGAAACACTCAAACCGACTTTAAGAACATCCCTGTCAGCCCAGCCATGTTTAACCGTGTGTGAGTGCATGTGTGCGTGCGTGTTGGGGAACGGTACAGGATAGCCAAGAGGTTCCAACCCACCAATTAAAGACAAAAAAACAAGAACAAGCCTGTCCATGACCTGGAGGTCTGAGGCTCTCACCAGACGAAGCTAACAAGAGGCCCCTTAGATTATCCTCCTGGAGCGATGGCTGGCACCTCTGTAAAGTAATGTTGTTGTGTGGAGAAGGGCCAGAGGTATTTTCACTGTGGTGAGAGAGGAGCTGATGCAGGAGTAACTCCTCCTCGCAGCCGATAAATACAGCTCATAGGAGCTGTTACCTGTTGTTGTCTGTGCTGAGGGCTTTGAATGAACAAAAGGAGGATCCTGTTATCAGTCAAGGCAGATTTTAAGTGTGCAGCAAGTTTTTATTATTCTTATCATTTTTGGACAAAATGAAGAATTATGAAATTGTGAACTCTTTGACCCGCAGTGCAAAAGCAGAAGAGTTTCCATCTCTGCAAACGGACAAAAAGCTGAGTGAGCAGAGTGAAGTAGCGAGCCATCGCCTCGATTGTTTTTGTGTTTGGCTGTCACAATGGCAGTCGTTGCTGTGACATCAAACTCTGGTCTAACAGAGACTGAATCACAACGGAAAACAGTTCAGATGAGTGGATGATCTGCTCTTTCAATCAGCCTTTGCCACCCCAAAAAAATGGACACCTGGAGAGTTATTGTGCAATTTTCATACACATGCATAAAAAAACGTCAGCCTTCACAACAAGAAGCAGTTGTGGGGACCCCACACGACTCTCCACTGACCCTGATGCATATAAATGCCTGCCGGATCTGCCCTGAAAAAAATGAAAACGATCTTGGCCCTGACGCATCATTTCTGAATCTGTAGAATCAGAGACTGTGCTCAAAGCACCGAACGCTACTTCTCGCTTTCCAGCAATGAAGGCCCCAGAGACAGATACCATGAAGACGAATGAAGACGTACACGCTGGATGTTATTGTGTGTAGTAAAATGAACGTAGCATGGCTTTGGGTTTGCCCCCCCCACCCTCCTCTGCCGGGATCGGAGCAACGCTCACTCTCGTTCGCTTTCTTTTATCTGCTGCGGGAAGCATTGCATAACACACGAGTGCCCACGGAGGAAACAACAACACAGGAATAAGGCTTCTTGCTTCTGTTCTAGAAATGTTCAGCCTAATTCTGGAGGAAGTAGTTCCCATCAAATCCATTGCGCTTACCTCAATTTCTCCTTTGAAATCCGACGAGTCCAGCAGTGCCACTTTGAAGGATGTGGTTTTAAACCGTTTGGAGCCTCTCTGGGGAGATTTGAGGTTCTTGTTTGGTGACGTCTTTTCGGAAATCTCCTCGGTTTCCCTGTGCTCGTTCAGATGATTGGCGTTCTGCTCCTTGATAGGAAAGAAAAACACACGAAAACATGCCACTCCAGTGGATCAATGCTCGAATTGAAACACCAGTAGTTGGACATTCTTCCTGAGCAGATATTGAATGAAAGAAGAGAGATACACAGAACGTCAAATGTAAAAACTCCACATTCTTTAGAAAAAGGAACACTTTAGTAGACGTTCTGTCCGAGCGGTAATCATTAGATCGCTTCATCCATTTTTTCCCGGATCAAAATTTGGTAAATTCGATAATTCACATATGTCCTGTAATTTTTATACAGTTATCTACCAATTAATTGTGGCGTTATATCCACACGTAGCGAGAATGGTCCGAAGTTGCTATGATAAAGAATTGAAAAGATGGTAGAGGTGATAAACTAACACCGCTGCTTTGCTATCAGTACTTTTGTACTTGTCCACTTACCACCTGTTTGGCCATTTTGTTGTTTGTGGCAGACTCCTGCATGCCTGAAACTGCCCCCTGCAGAACTCGTGTCTTTTTCTCTTCACTTCCCACTTTGGTCACTTCAGCAAAGTACCACCAGCCTGAAAAGAAACAAGAAAATAGCTGAGCTGAGAGGAGCATTGGAAGCATTAGGCCGCACTTTTCTTCAGAAGAGAGGTTGTACGTCAGCAGGGCATGCGACTTTAGGGTTGTACATGATAACGTGGATGAGTAAGAAGCTCCACAGACATTTAGCACCCGAATGTCAGATTATGAAACCTGCACTGCTGCTAGAAAGTTACCTTTCCGTAACCCCCTGCGTTGCCAGAGTGCTGTCAACTCCTCAAGCAAGAATGTTCTGACACTAACATGATAATTAAAAAACAGTGTTACAAAAACAGTGTTACAGAAAGAATGACTAAAGCTGAAAGCACGACTGTTCCTGACATCCCATCCGCTGACACTGTTGTTGAAGCACTACCTGCTTCTCCACGATACCGTCCAAGCACTACTCGGCTGGAGTCAACTCCTCACTAACTCAGTATGTCATTGTCCATTATAATTCAGGACCTCTTCCACGTGAACAAGGTCGTCAAAGCAATGGAGATCAAATATGTGTCACATGTCGTCATGTTACAGGTGTAATGTTTGTACAAATGGCAGCTGATTCTTGTGTTGATGATTTTGGCTCAGTTCTTATGAAACCTCACTGAAAAAGGATTTACCATGAGTTGCATACTGTTGGTGTGGGTGGACTGAAGAGAACACATTTCCCGTCTCTGTTCCTGGCTCTGTTCTGATGTTAAGCTGCATTCAGCAGCAACCCGTCACGTGCCAACCACACGCTCTCAGCTCCTGTGCCACCTGTCGTCAGAATATTTTAGATCTGTGTATATTTGACTCGATTTTATGAATGTACTCTACAATAAAATGTGAAAAACAATAATCTGTAGGGTTGATTTTAAAAAGCCTTTACTCTGGAGTAAACAGTACCCTGCATTTACATTATTCATATATACGTATACACTTGTGTTCTTCCTTTTCAACTTTTTGTAATGTGTGTTTTATAACGTAACCACCGTGGGATCTGACCTGGCCGACATAGCATAGTGTGTAACAATGCTTTGTTACAATGCTCTGTTGTGTCTCGCCAACCACACTTTTAATTAATAAGCCTCAGTTCTGGCCTACATTCCAAGCCTGAGAACCACAAAATGACCAAGAAGAACAAAGAGAGTCGCATAGTGAGTGATGATGGCCAAAGACTGACACAGGAACACAACCGGTCCAAACGGCTTCACTGAACGAACTGCTGTCAGTGACGACAGGTCGGGACATAATCATCCCCTCTGACTCCTCTCCCGCTAAGCACCACTACAGACCCACGACTTACAATCACAGACTTGAATTCCTCTAAATCTGGAACCGTCACACTGGTCCAGCTGAGCACTGAGCTATGAGCTAAATCAACTGAATAAATCATTGATACGAGTCTACTTCCACGATTGGGGAGCGCAATAACATGAGTGAAGCAATCACGAAACACCAAGAGCCGCTGTATCTCTTAGTTACGGTGTTCATGTCCCACTTGGACTCAGTCAGGCTGAAAATAACGAGCATCTCTCCTCTGCATTGCACTTCTCATTCTGTCAAAGTCATCTTCTACTTCTCTGGGGATCTGGAGGATGTCACAGGGAGATCTCTGCAAACATTGAGTCATGGAGGCAACCATGCTCAGGGGAGATGGTGCTTGGTTCCGCAGTGTAGTTTCGGGAACTCTGTTCCTTTCCACCACAACTTCCTGCTGCCTCAGACGTCCTGGAGCTTGAAGTTCAAGTTGTCTGCCAAGAGGCCTTGGCAGCAGGTCAGGAACTTGATGACAGTCCTCAACACCTGCAGCAGACCCTCTTCAGGGATCGTGTCCTTGAATGGAAGGAGCACATGCCACGCTGCCATCAGGAGCTGGAGGGCCCTCAGGTTGAAATGCTTGGCCAGGTCAATGGCCGTGGGAGTGTCCTGCTCGAATCAAACGACTTGACAGGCAGTGGCCCATGGGGACAAATTGCATCTCTGTCGTGAACGCTACACGGTAACCAGTGCCACCGCCATTCCGTACATAAATGAGAATAAATCTATCGACTCTGGGAGTCATCTGGGCACCATGACATACAAGACATTCATCAACATTAGCGTGTGGAAACTTGCCTGTCTCAGCTTTGCTGTGTTTACAACACCCTCAAATCTGGGGGAAAAAAAGCTTCATCCAAAGCTTTTGTGTGCCCAAATGCTGCTATTTTTCATTTCTCACAAGCACTCAGTCCACCAGGCCACGTGGCACAAATCGATATTTACTTTTGCTTTGAAGTGCTCATAAAAGATTTGATGATCCATTTCCGCCAATAATGAAAAATCCTTGGAGGACACACATGCCTGCGAAAAGGAATTAGAAAATAAATTGCATCTTTCAATGTTTGCAGCAAATATGATCCATGATGGAGACCTTTAGTCATGAGAATCGATTAGATGCTTGATTAATTCATACCGATGCCACAGCATCAGCAAACGTATTAATTCCCTGTTTCAGATTGTTGCCCACAATAAGACCTTCAAACCTTGACCACCATTGATATTGTATATCTTTGATATCTAATGATCATCCATCACAGAGAAAAGTATAATGGTTTTGAAGCACTTCGCCAACAGGCACGGCCCGAGTCCCTTGTTTCTGCTGCCTCTTCATTCTCATCGGGGGAACCCACACACACACACACACTAATCTACGTCGCACAAGTCAGAGAGACAATCAGAGAGGAGCCAGCGCGCATGTCTGTGAAAGAGTACTGGCTCAAAGCCAAGATTCAGTTGCCATGGTAACAGCATATTCTCTCTCTCTCTCTCTCTCTCTCTCTCTCTCTCTTTCTCTCTCTCTCTCTCTCTCTCCACCCGATCGTCTTTCTCAATCACAGAATTGACAGAACAACAGGAAAGTGAACAAAGAAAGAACAATAGAGAGATCAAAGAAAAAACGAGAACATCAATGCTCTGAGCTAATCAAAGCTCATGTCAGCCTCCTCAGTACTCAGCACCGAGCAGCAGCACGGGGCTTCGGGTTAGAGCTCTCAGTAAGGATGGGGTGTTTGAAGCAGACAACGGCTCCTGATTCATTATCTATCTGCTCGTCATATCCGTCCCCGCACGCAACACTGACTAATCAAGATGCGTATCATCCATGGCCCATCTCGACTGTCCTTACATTTACCTACCAGCAGAGTGACAGAGGACTAAGAACAAATCGAACACAAAGGAGAAAGCAGAAGAAAAAACAAACTAACACATTCAAAATAAGTCAAAAAGTCAATTGTAATGAACTGAAATAAGAAAGGAATGCTTTTAACTGACAGGAAGAGTCTGACTCTGATATTAGATGAAAAACTATTGCAGCCTTGTTATTCTAGACAACTTTAGAATAATCCAGAAAAATGTTCTGGAACACTTAAAGGCAATCAAGCAAAACACACACACAGACACCCCACCCCTTGTCTAGGTTCAAAGACTAAGTCAGATACAACGAATCTTCATGCTTCACATTCTTTTAATTAACATAGTGACTTCTTTCGTTGCTGTTTGACGAGTGTGAATCGATGCAAAGTTTGGCGACGCTGAAGTGGGAATGAAGACATGTACCAGATGAGGATGATGATTACCAGACCTGACACACTGTGTTGCTGCTAGCCATCATTCTGTCACATCCCATGTAATGGAAGCTGACCTTCTCAACGCTGGCACAGACAAACAGAGGGACGCGGCAACGCCAATGACGGATCGTCCTACAGCAATCGGATGAGATTCACCACAGGGACCACGGCGACCTACACTGTAAGCTGATACGAGATAAACAGCAATGAGGGAACATGTGAGTGGGAGCGTGGAGCAGGGAAATGAGGAC
Source organism: Centriscus cristatus (assembly GCA_037832705.1). Classification (NCBI taxonomy): domain Eukaryota; kingdom Metazoa; phylum Chordata; class Actinopteri; order Syngnathiformes; family Centriscidae; genus Centriscus; species Centriscus cristatus. Next base: position 10,122 of record JBBMJM010147471.1, read on the forward strand.
ACGGGTGTGAGAGCACATGGGTGGTGGAACAGGCATCGTCATGAACCTTGGGGGCAGGGAGGCATGGTGGCAAGATAAAGCTTGTTGGCTTCTCAGCAAACTGACAAAGCTTCGCTGACAGAGATCAGATCTTCGAATTCTTCCGCTCCCACGTTCATCTGTAAAGCCTAACATCACAAATTACAATGGACTTTACAGTCCACACAACACAACACCCTCAGTCAGGGTGAGGGAATGCTGACAAATCTTTGAAAAAAGTGGAACCCTCCCTCTGATCCCTGGGATGGACAGACCAGCAGTAGATGTACAGAGAATACCAATGCCGAAATACAGCCTATACAGCCTGATGTTTCTAGACGCAAATGTATAGAACCCGATGAGACAAGATGCCTCTCAGGCCAGAGTCTCCTCTGTGCTCCAGTTCACAACCTACAAACACAGAGCACTTCCCAAACCAGTTTATTTGACCATAATTACAGCCGTTTCTGACTCTCAATGACATGCTGATGAGTCCACAACAATAACAGGTCAGACTGGTTGGGATGTTTCAGTCGTTATAACGTTCAGCTCAACAAGCCTGAATCCTCTCACTGGGAACTTTCTTTCTCCCACTTTATCAGTTCCTTTCATCAATGCTAGGTTGCTTTTCTCACAGTTGTGGGAAATAATGTCAAACTCCTGCAGCTGCACTGCTGAAAGGAGTGGCCGGGGTGCTGCTGCAGCTCACGTCCTGCAGTCCACGCATCTCCACATTTCTCAGCTATTTATACGAGACTCGTCTGATGACCCACACGCTTGAAGTTTTTACCCCAGCCCTGCACACACACATACACACACACACACACACACACACA
>JBBMJM010147535.1:0-10969 GCA_037832705.1 Centriscus cristatus
CGGCACACAGCGCCGCGGCCTGTACGTCACACACACACACACACACACACACACACACACACACACACACACACACATGCTGTCTGTTCTTTTAAAGCCCCCCTGTGGGTGTAGTCCAGTCCATTAAAGAGCCCCATGGACGCCTCGCTTGTGTGTGTGTGTGTGTGTGTGTGTGTGTGTGTGTGTGTGTGTGTGTGTGTGTTCAGGCGTACCTTTGTCCGATTGTTTACTGTGTGTGCTGTGTATTTTAGCGAGTTGAAAGAACACACCGTGCTGACTGGTATGTTCCTGGCAGTGGGAATTGATCCCACGACCACACCGGCTCTGGAGAGCCTTCTATCACGTCCCTTCCTGTAAGACCACCGCCCACCTGACTGCCCCCCAATACCCCCCACCCCACCTCCCACCCCCATGCACAGCTCCCATTGTCACTTCAGACTGAGCTGAAACCCCAGAACCTCCAAAATACTTTTGGAGTATAATTAGATAAGATCGTCTGACTGAATAAAAGTGTAATCTCTAATTAATGCGGCGATTAATTTGTCACTAAACCGGAGATTGTGACTCAATAGACATTTAAGATTATTAATTTTATTTTACTTATTTACTAAATAAGTAAATACATCATTTTCATTCGTTTGTCATACCGTCCAGCCACCCAGGTAGTACAGTACCGTAAATCACATGCAGTATTAATAGGAATGTACTAATAACTATGCAGTGTGTGTGCAAGCCAACAAAAAGTACAGTAAATCTAAAATGAATATACCAGTAGAATTCTTGTAACTTCAATCTGTATTTATCCAGATGTACACTCCAGACTGACGTTGCAGCTCCGTCTCAAAGTGACAACACGTTTAAGCCCCTAAAACAAGCTGACCTGCTAACCGCCCCCAGTGTGCGTCTTTGCTCACAAACTAATCCCCATCGGACTGGGATGTAAACGCCGTTCTGTCGTTTACCTCACGCAATCATCCGGTTTCATGTTTTAAAAGGTTCCCATACAAAGAAAATGCCGCACGTTTGCCTCTCTGACTGCGGACATCTACAAATATTTCATGTTTTTCATCCGGTGCCCCCCCACTGTCAACCAATAACCGTGGTTTCAAGCAGTTTCTCCGGAGGTGAATAGAAACCCTCCAAAGAGTCAAATTAGATGTAGCGGTGTGATAATAATGACCATCATTTAACTTCCAATGCGTTCATCAGGACGGAGACCAACGAACCAGTTCAGCTGCAGCCTCAAGCGGAATTTAGCGTTGGATTTATTGAAAGATCCTGGATGTCAGGCAGCCGTTATATTTGGGCCAGATTAAGTGAAATTAGTCGGACAGAATAGTATTTCTACAGTGGATTTTGTGTTTTTTGTCATTCCCGTAGTCCCGGTGATTAAGAGACACCTTGAGCCCACACACCTCTTTCCCAGACAGTGGGGGCTGATGTCCACAGCTACTCAGCTTTACACTTAATGACCCGCAAACAGTATCAGTATATCAATGTCTGCACTGGAGTGCTGGTGCTTGAATGACGTACTGACACATGGGTAAGTTTATTCATGCTGGTGCACCTGGAATGTTCACAGCTCAGCTCGTGTTTGAGTCCTCTGTGTGACCTCTGACCTCAGGAGCAGGAAGTGGGCGATCTCCTCTCCCAAAGCAGCCAGCACAGCGGGACACGGATGGAACCTGTATGTGGTTGACACCGTCTCCCCCATCACGCTCTACCAGGAGATGGTAACTCTTCTATCCAGCCGCACCGTCGTGCTCGTGTCATCCCAGGGCAGTGATCAGTGGTCATTGGTCACCGTGTGTGTTTCAGGTTGAATACAGCCAGCAGTACATGGAGACACACATGCAGGCCGAGAGTCTGCATCACCTCCTCAGTGAAGCTCACCTGCTCCTCCGTGCCTCCCTGCTTCAGCTTCCACAACGCCAGCAACAGAGCAGCAAGCTGGAGCAGGACGTCGGGACATTTGATTCCGACAGACGAGAGCTGGAGGAGGCGCTCCGGCAGAACTGCGCTCAGCTCGGAGACTGTTTCAGCAGGTAACAGACACACACACACATTCATCAACACATTCACCAAGCAATACATGTACATATGGTCCATTACTGTTCCAACAGGGGCGGCCAGAAGAACTGTCACCTGACATTGCCGTACTACAGGATGTCGGGCCTGTCGGTCACAGAGATCATGGCCAGGAACCGCAGCAGCCCCCATTCCTACGGCCTGGGCTTCTTATTCTACCTGAAGCGTTTCCTCATCGAGGAAACAGGGCAGCCACTCACTCAGGTGCGCAGAAATGACACAAGTCGGTGTCAGTTTGTGTACATCACCGTGGTCTTGTGTCCGCAGGAAGCAGCTGATGAGGTCATCGACATCTTCAGCCAATCGGAGCCATCGGAGCTGATCCGCGTGTGCGCCAGCCCGTCCATGATAAACGTCAGCCCGGCTCGAACGCTGGAAATCCTGCGACGTTTGGAGGACACGGCTGGCGTGTCAGTGCTGCTGACGATCACCATGGCAACGATACTGCTGCGATTGGATGATCTGCCTCAGTTCAGGCAGCTGATGCACAGACACACCGAGGTCACCGGAGTAAAATAATCATGTAGTCTGATGTTTTTATTCATTCTGGTCATCAAAGGAAATCAATGATTTCTGGTAACATGCTGCTTTGTGTGTGTGTGTGTGTGTGTAGATGATGCTGGTGTACGGGTTCATCGAGGAGCCGAGGCTCTTGGTGCACAGTGGTGTTGGAGGCCAGCACACCTCCGTGTGTCCCACAGCGCTGACTCGCCAGCTGTCGCAGTCGCAGCCCGGGCTTCTGGTGGCCGCCATGGTGGGTCTGCACGAGAACAACAAGGTCCAGCTGGAGCAGGTCGAGCACCTGTTCAAGGTGTGTGTCACCGCTAACACCTTTGTCTTTCATAATTCTCACTGTTCATCAGGTGGTGTGTGTGTGTGTGTGTGTGTGCGCAGGAGCTGGGCTGTGAGGATTCCCTCCTGGTGGATTTCTGGGAGTCGATGCTCATGGCGTCATCGCAGGAATCTGTCATCCAGGAGCTCCTGTTCCGACTGGCTTCAGTCTACATCGGGCGACTCGCCCATTTCAACTCCGACACACAACTTAAACCTGCACAACATCCTCCAGCACACAAGTCCCTGAAGAGCGCAGACGACCTGGTATAGTCACCGAGGACGAACTCTGAGACCTGATGCTTTTAATTGTAGGAAGAAATCAGAGGGGAAGACAGCTGGAAGCATCCTTACTTATCTATTTAATACTAGTTTTTAATCAAAATGTAATTTTTTTTCTCAACAGTTTTTCATCAGTGTTTGTGATGTTTGAGCCCTGTCTGTCAAAATGAATGTTCCGGTGTGTTCCAGATCAACTCATGCTCCCATTACGGCACATTGTACCCGTGGCTCACTGTTCTCAGTCCGCCTCACACCACCAGCTCCCAGCACCAGGAGGCGCTACACAAGCTGCAGGTGTGTGTCCAGTCAAAGCTGATGAGCTCGGGGTTTTGGGACTTGAACATCTGGAACAATCTCTCCCGTGCCTTTTCAGTCACTGCTATGTGGGCCGTCGCTGTCCGTGCACTCCGTAGCGCCTCTGTTGGAAAGTCTGTCCGAGGAAACGTTGTGGGGCTTCAGCCTGCACCTCCTCTGTGCCACCAGACGGGGGCAGTACGAGAGCAGCATCGAGCAGCTGCTGGACCGCTGCCCTCAGGCCATCATAGCCTACGCCAACCACCAGCTGCAAGACAGAACCATGGTGGGTGTTAATGTTCACGGTCAGTTTGCCATCATCTCCTTTGACTTCCTGTGTCTCATCTCTGCAGGCGTTATGGTGGCAGAAGCTGCTCCCGGAGCTTTGTACCCGGACTAGAGCTGTAGCAGACAACAACATCCTGTTAGCAGCTCTCAAAGGTAGAATTTTTTACAAATATATGATAATAATAAAATACCTATATATATATATATACTGTATATTATACATACACATATATATCAAATAGGCATTAAACATTTTATATATATATATATATATATATATATAAAAATATTGTGCCTACAGAGACACTGGTTGTTGTTGCCATGGAGATGGGTCCTGCAGAGTTCCTGGAGCTGATACCTGACGATGGCACGGCCTCTTACTTCCTGCCTCACCTGCTGACGTGTAGCCAGAGACACCTGATGGCCTGAAACACACACACACACACACACACACACACACACAGAATGCCCTTGTCTAAATATGTTGCCATAGGAACCGGCAGGTTCCTATGTTGTACATTTGTCATTTAATGCACCATGTATTCAATGTGTTGCTCCAGAGTTTTGTGAGTCTTGTTGCCCATGTCTTCAGTTGACCATTTATTTGTAAGAAAATAACAATACAATAAAAACTGTTGCAGTGTAAAAAGTGTGAAGCATTCAGATCTTGATGAAATGATGAAATGACTGAACAGCACTCGAGTTGAGTCACACAAATCAAACTTCTCAGATTTGACTTGATGTCCAGATGTCATACATGTGTCATCTGTGCACATTTTCCTGTTAATGCAAAGGCGTGTCTCATTTTAGTCAGAAGCTGTTGTACATTTCAAAGCTCACTTAACTTCAACAGTGATTGAATCACTGAGCTGCTGATGAAAGTGACAGTGTGAGGAGACATTGATCAATGACCTTTGTTCTTTGTGATTGATCCTCTGACGACGACGCTTTGATTCATCATGCAGTTTTGGTTTGGTTTTCGTCCACTGAAACTTGTCGACGTGCAGGGGGACGCACACAGCCAATCACAGTCAATGAGCACAGATCTGAGCCAATCAGAGCAGATCAGTCTCAGCTGCATCTGATGAGGCCTTGTGTTTGGAGGGCAGAAGGGAAGGCTGAGGATGGAAACGGTGAGATAAGCAGAAAGAAGTGTTGAAAGCAGGAAGAGTAAAGGTTCAGCAAAGGAGAAGAACTGCAGAGAGAGAGGATGAAGATGAATGAAAGGAGGGCGGCGGTGCTGGCCGTCACAGAGAACATCGAGATGGAGCTTTTTTCTTCCGAGGAATCCTGTGTAGTGATTCCAGCTCAGGACGTGGAGGAGGAGCGCAGCGTTCACCAAGTTCGTGAAACATATATTCTATGCAGTGACCAGTGAATGTACAGAAATGCTGATTTCCTTATAACACATTTAAATCCATAATTTTCCTGTTATTCAGCCACAATTGTGGTGTTGCTGATTGGTTCCAGGTCAAATCCTGACATTTTGTAGGGCAGAGTTTTAAAATTCTACAGAACTTAAATCTTCAAATCCTGACATTTTTTAGGGCAAAGTTTTTAAATTCTACAAAACTTAAATCTGCACAGTGGAACATTTTCCAGAGTTTGTTGGCTGAAATGGTGAGAGCACGCCCCCCTCTGGTAAATATCAGTATGACTACACGTCCTCTTCCTGAACCCAGAGACGCTTGGAGCATCCTCTGGTCCCTGTCTGCGAGGAGGAACCAGAACCACAGGTCTGCGTTCAACCGCAGCAGCACCAGGCTGCAGCTGCCAAGACAGTGACCCCAACCCCGACCCTGACTCTGACCCCGGCCCAGAGGCCGGCTGTGGAGGAGAAGATTGAGATAGAAATGGAGGTAAATAAGTTGACAGACTCATCGGTCTGACTCTGTTTGTCGCCTATATAACAAAAAATGTCTCTTTCCTGGTTTTCCGTCCCCCTCTCAGGTGTTTCCCCCCATCAAGGTGTGTGCGAGTGAGCTCAAGGAGATCCAGTCGGACCACTCCTCCATCATGACCTCAGTAACGTCCCCTCCGCTTTTCTGACCAACAGCCTGGACGAGTGCTGACTTGTTGAATCTTCATTCTGGTTCAGTCTTCTAAGTTTTAATGTGTCAGAAAACTGAATTTGTTAACATTGAAATGAGGATGTTGAGGATGAAGATGTTCAGTTCTGAGTTTCTGATGAACTGAATTAAAACATGTGAAACTTTAAAGACGTTTCCTATGATTTCTGTCAGTTTATGTTAAAATAGTAGCAAACTAGTTACAAACATTTCAATAAACCTGTTTTCTGAAACGTCAATTGTATCAAACTGTTTGTCCCAGACTGCGTCCCCAAGCAAAGCGCGCCAGCTCAAATGGAAGAGACTGACTCCTCAGAAAATGAGGCTGGTGGTCAAAGATGTGGTGTGTCTGCCCAGAGACCACGGCCTGGAACAAGCGGACAGGTGAGAGTGACCCACACAGCCAACAGGTGGGAACACAATTCTCCACCCATCTCCACATCTCCCTCCTCCCACAGGCTCCTTGTTCCTCGGGGGAAAGAGCGAGCAGCTCTGTCAGCTGTGGGACTGATGGCTCGCATCACCGTCGACTACGGCTGGTCGGCTGGGCAGTTGCACAGTCGGCTGACGGTGCTTTTCCGTGGGCGATTTATGAAAAGGCCGGGACAAAGGCTCACCTTCACATACTTACAGGTGTGTGTGTGTGTGTGTATTTCGCCTCTGTTAGATAAGTGGACTGGACTAATTCTTATTCCTGTAGTGCTGCTGGAAATGTGAATTGATTAATAAAGTACATCTATCTGTCTAGTCTTGGAATGCTGCCTGATGTTAAAACAGCTACGTGTTGTGTGTCTGTGTGTCTCAGTGTGTGCCGGGCTCTCGGGTTCTGTTCGTCCCAGAGGCTCCTGCAGAAGGTTGGACCGGAGAGCAGGTCCTCAGGATCTCTGGACAGGGGGTTCTGTACGTCCTCGGCCATCTCGACAACTCACTGGTGACACCGGTAAACTCCCAGCAGCTCAGCTGTCTGCCCGCCGACTGAGAAGCCTGGAATCATTCTGAAATGGAACTTTAATCCCACCAGGCAGATTCTGACCGGACAGCGAGGGAGGTACCTGTGGTGGACAGGTAAGAAAGAGTAAGTCATCGTGAAGAAGTGAATTTTAAAGTTCTCGCGCGGTTTCCAGGAAGGACTTTTGTCTGGAGGTCAGCACAGAGAGCTGCCAGGAGGACGACGCTCAGCAGGTCCAACAACAGACCCACAGGACCACAGAGGAGGTGAGGTCGTTTCTTCATTCAACAACAGGTTCTTTGAAAACATGATTTCATTATTATTACATATATTTTATTTTTTAGCGTCTCTCATTTCATTATATTTACTTTTGCTAGTTTCTTGTAGTTTCTTATTTAAGTATCTATAATTATTTAATTTGATCATATTTATTTGTTTAACATTGTCATTGCATTTTATTTATTTTATCACGTCTTCTTTCAAATATAATAATCATTGTTTTAAAATATGTCAATGTCTCTTGACTCTTCTTTTTGTCCATGTCATCCATAAATCCATGTCACGATGGCTGAGGTTGACGTGAATGGACCCTGGTCACACAGTGTGTTTGTCGTAATCTTTTGTTCAGTCCACGTCAGACCTGGTCACCATCCTGAGGCAGTTCAGGCAGCAGAACCTGGATCAGCACTTAGAAACCCACCACCAGGTGAGGAGGAGAGATCTCCTCCACAGTGCTCTGAAGGTGCTGAGGCGACCGGGCTTCTGCTTCAGGACGCCACCCATCATCTGTTTCAGCGGAGAGGAGGCCAACGGCCACGAGGGGCCGATGAGAGAGTTTTTCAGGTGCAGACCTCCATCACCGTGACCCCGAAGCTCTGTCCAATTCAACCAATAACGTCACATCTTTCTTTAATTTTGAATTCATCCAGGTTGGCTCTGCTGGAGCTGCAGCAAAGCTCCGTCTTCGAGGGTCCTACCAGGCGTCTGTTTTTCACCTATGACCTCAAAGCCTTGGAAGATGGGAAGTATCGCCAAGCAGGAGTTCTGATTGGCTGGTCACTGGCTCAGGGAGGCCCAGGACCTCGGTGTCTGCACCCGACACTTTACCAGGTTGTACTGCTGATGCTGCTGTCCTCTTGTGGACAATGAAGTCAGAGTGTTTAGTGTCCTATCGTTGTTCTCGCTAACAGCTCATGTGTGGCCACAATGCATCTCTGGATGATTTCAACTGGAGGGATATTGTGGATAATGACGTTCAGCTCCGACTGCAACAGGTAGAACACATGTACACACACATACACAAACATGGTGAATACGACTCTGCTCTCCTGTTCTTCTTGCAGCTACAGAGTTGCGCCGACGTGAAGGAGTTGTCTCCCAGTTTGTGTCACTGGGTGTCAAGCTGTGGGATTCCTGCTGTCCACTCTGCCCTTCCTGATGAAATACCAGCCATCTATGCACGCCTGGTCAAACACCATGTCTACCACAGGTGACACACTCACACTTGTATATTTACACACACACGCACACACATTTGAGCAGTTTTATTTTCTGAAATTTAATAAATTACAAAAGAATCAAAAGATTAATCCATGATGATGATGATGATGATAACTTCCAACTAGCATTGATTTAGTCCGTTTAGGTCATGCTCAGCGAGCTGTTGTCCCCCTGCAGGGTGGCCAGTATGATCACCCAGTTCACCGAGGGCTTGAACAGCTGTGGTGGACTGTGGGATGTGATTCGGGACCACTGGGAGGCCTTTGTGCCCGTGATGACACAGGCACGGCAGCAGCCTCTGACCCTGGACGACTTCAGACTGCTCTTCACTGTCTGCTACAGCACTGCAGACAGCCAGCTAAGGGCGGCTGAGGAGGAAACCGTTGCACAATGGGAACGAGTTCTTGTGCTGATCGCCGGTGAGAATGACACTCAGAAAACTCTTAAGGCTCTTGTGAGAAAGTTGATTAAATCCTTTCATAATCAGATCTGGAGGCAGATTTTTCCTTCGAGGACCTCCTTGTCTTCATCACCGGAGCTGATCATCTGCCTCCTCTCGGGTTGCCAGGTTTGATCTCCCTGTGTTTCTACTCCCAGGTTGGTGTTCCACACAGACTGTCTACAGACCATTCAAGTCCATCAAAAGTTTGTCCTGCTAAACTTCTCCCACATTGATGTTCCCAGGATGCGAGTTTGTCCAGTGTGCGTCTGCCTCACGCCTCCACCTGTGCTCTGGAGCTCTTCCTGCCGAGGGGAGGGGATGTGGATCTGCTGGTGCTGCTGAGAAGAGCTGTGCACGGAGCATTGGGGTTCACGTGTTTGCGAACAGAGCGGGAAGATGACGGCCGCAGGACATCCGGGCCCTGCTGACCCACTGGAGCTGGAGGTTCTAAAAGTAGAGACGGTCGTTATGGGAGCAGTTTGTTGTTCTATGCTACATTTTGCCAGGTGAAACTTCCATCTGGTAACGTAGCTCTTCCTGATTCAGAGTGTTGACGTGACAATTAAAAAAAAAAAAAAAAAAAAGATCACGACAGAAACATCGCCGACATGACATCACTTTTTCTCGCAGTACAGAATCAGGTTGACAGCTGGCAGTACATGACAGGAAGGTCAAAGAATGTGCTGGGTGGGTTCATTCATTAGGGGGTTACATTTTATGTTGCATTATGAGCTCGTACTTTGTTGGCACATCTTTTCCATGCTGTGTTTAAGTTCATTTAAAATAATATGAATATATTTTAAACAGCTTGTATTGAAATCTTATTTACTATTGACATCTTTCAATTTTGCCTTGAAAACAAATGGTGAATAAAAGTTTCTTTTTAGGATGGGTTATTAAAAGACGAAAAATAAGGTGTGTTTCTTCTCAACAGTAAAGTGCCCTCTCATTAACTCAAGGTCACTAAAAGTGTCGCCATAGACTATTCATTCACATTGGAGGATTCAATGCTGTTTGTCTGGGGTTTTATTGTTGTTTTTTTGCTGCTTTCGCACTGACAGGAGCAATTGTTTGACTGAGTCTACATTCAAAGGCAGAACGGTGTGATTATCAGGACTAAGATGCTCCAGGTTTCCTGGACACCTTAATGTGTGGCTTCAGGCAGAGGTCAAAGGAAACCTTTTGTTTTGTCATCCGCTTCACACACATGTACACAGACCAAAGATCCTGCTCTAACACGTCACATTTTCCTTCAGAAATCGAAAACACTTCTTTGTCACAAAGGCATGATGCATTGACTTTCCAGTACACTGATAAGACAAAGTTACATTCAGTTAATCATTCTCCTGATTGGTGATACAGTCATTACACGCTTGGTATGAGGAATTAAGGATTATATTTCTGACGTTTAATCTCTAAGTTGGAAAGGAGTGGAGAGCGAGAAGTGAGCGAGCTTGAGTTCCTTGATTCCAAGGTTACCAAGCTTGTCAGCATAGAAACCACTTCTCCGGTTACAAAGCTTCTTACACAATTGCTTTGTTTGAACCTGTTGTGTGCTGACTCATTCACCCACAACCGAGACCCACAGCCACCAAAATAACACAGCTTGAGAATGCAAAAAAGAGGTTCCTGTCGAGATCTCTGCAAACCTACAGCTCTTCAGAACTCTTAGTTGAGGAAGGTTTTACTCTAAAACATCTTCCATGTCGTTGCTTCAGCTCACTTCTGCGTAATCCAAATGTGATGAAATATATTGAATGAAATGTCCCTTCATGTCCTTGGCTTGAGGATTTATGGCCCAACCTTCTGGATGTCCACCACGGTGACGGTGTGGGCTGTTCCATTCAAGAGGTGGTCTCTGAAAAACTAAACAGAGCAAACATTAGAAGATCGGTGCATTCATTGGTCATTCGGTCTCTCTGTGTCACACACCTGTCCAACGAGGTCAATTATGGTCCCATTGCTGACCTTCCCATATGAGGTTATCCTCATCTGAAGATACACGCGCGATTTCAAGCCTATAGGGATTCAAATAATAGTATTTACCTTTTATGATTAGCACATTCAGAACTGTAGAAATTGAGCTGTGGTACCTGTAGTTTCTGTACTTGGAGCTGCGGTACCTGTAGTTGCTGTGCTTGGAGCTGTCGTACCTGTAGTTGCTGAGCTTGGAGCTGCGGTACCTGTAGTTGCTGTACTTGGAGCTGTGGTGCCTGTAGTTGCTTT
>JBBMJM010147546.1:0-10969 GCA_037832705.1 Centriscus cristatus
AACATATCCAGGATTTTGTACATGTGAAGTACATGAAAACACAAGTAATAAGGTTTTCATGTCAAACCCTATTATGCATAACACATGCACAATCTAACAGCTTTAATCCCACATCCACAGATGAAACGAGAGCACACATTGAATTGTGCTCTTTCATTATTCTTCAGTTGACACCATGGGCCTTGTGAAACACAAGTACTTTTAACAATTTAAACAAATATTTTATATATCGCTTTTCTGGATGCCCAAAGCCACTCTGCAGCAGATCCATTGTTCATTCACTCCACATACATATCCTGTGGTGGTAAGCTACATCTGTAGCCACAGCTGCCCTGGGGCAGACTGACGGAAATGTAGCTGCCAATTTGCGCCAACAGCCTCTGTGACCACCACCAAACACTCACCCATCCACACACACACACACACACCCCGACAGACATTTAATTAATCTCTGAGAAATGAACATTTCAGCAGCACGACCAGAAACAGTGAAAAACAGAAAAGAGGTAAAAGAAAAAATGGATGTAAAAACCCATGCTGGAGAGGGTCTTGAAATGATAGTGGCCCAATTAAATCATAATAATGTTCAAACATAAATCACAATATCTTCCTCTAAGAAGAGTTTATTCGAACTGTTGCTTAAAAATCCCTCCACACACATCCCATAACCACTGAAAAGCAGAACCTTTCTGCGATACAGATGTTTTTGCACATCTCAGACAGGCTGGTGCTAAAGGCTTGGGACAGACATTTTGAAGACACCTCAAAGGGGACACAGAAGCGACTCTGCCATATGCTGTGGCTATAAAGTCCAAATGAGTAGGAAGATATGCTGTGGTGATGGCAGTAAAGCCCGCCTCCACTATCCAGAATCGTTGCTGGTTCAGGACGACACTGACTCTAACGTGCACCTCCCTCTGCACTTTGTCAGCTGGAGCTCTAAGAAACGTCAGTGCAGACGCCAAAGCTGACGTAGTTTTGTCTGCAACATCCAGTTGGTGGAAAATGCGTTTAGTCCATGGCTTCCTAGGATATTCATATAGATGTTTCACCATCAAATGTCGTTTTATTCCACTCCACAACTTCTCACGCCTGTAAAGCTAATTTGACACAGGCAGCAACTTTTCCCATTGGTAACCCAGACAGACTGTATGTATCATTAAGCCCAGCATTCTCTCGAAGCCCAAAACTGTGTGAAAACATAGCTAATTTTCAAATGGAGTACTTATACATTTTCTAATCAATTTAACAACAATCAAGCCACTGTTTGGCTAATTACCTTGACTTGAGGGCCTTTCCTCGCCCATTAACTTGGCAACATCGCAACAATGCAATTTAACATCCAACAATTAAGCTTACGCGTCCTCAGGGGATCTCTCGCTTATTAAAGTAAACTTTTTCATCACAATAAATGTTTATTACCAAACACTTACTCCTTTGAATATCCTAACCAAATCAGCTCTAGGTCCCTCCTTAATCAAATCTAATTATGACTCCATGCAGATCTTTAAAAATCAAAACACAAAGCAATATCCCACAAACTTGAGAGTTAGTTTGGGGACACAAAACCATACCAGTATGCATATTTGACACAACAATCTCAAAAATTAAAGTAGTAAACACAAGTAATATTACTATTATATGGGCACATTCATAGAGCTGAGAATTACAAAATACCACCAGGTGGCAAATTTACATTCATGATGGACAGAGACCATTTACGTTTCCAACTGGCTTCCGTGGAGTTTAAATGGTGATATTTACTATTAAACAATTTAACCAGACCATCTGTAGTAAAATCAGTAGCCACAATGCCTTTGTTAAATGGGTTTGGAGGAAAATTAGGTTTTGTTGTAATTAGTTCTAATAACAACACAGGATTACTGGGACCCAGCAATTATCGGTAGAGTTCTTGGCAACTTCATGAAAAGAGTCAATTCCTCTGTTCTCAGCAAGAAACACTTAATAGATGAGAAACTTGAGAACTTTCTGATAATGAAGATCTTTTGTGGAAAAATTGTGGCGCCCTAATTGTGCTGGCGTGTGGTGTTTAGGCTGCAGAAGTACCTGACCTTGGGTGTTACCATGGAAATAGTCATGCTTAATACTTTGAGAGCAAAGCGCAAAGAAACGCGAAATTAGGACCTCAAATGTTTTTATGTGGGATAATGTGTGTGGATAATAATTTGACTGTGGTATGAACTGACTAATGCCCATCAATGTGTTGTCAGGAAGGGGTAGGAGATGGCCGGGATGATCCCGTGGGCATTTCCTCATCTGAGGAATCAAAAATCTATTTATATCTACCTCCAGCAATCTCCTGTGAGAAACATGTTCCTCTGTTTGCAGTAAATGTTAATGTTTGCCAACCACATATTTTTTATCTTTGTGCATGCGATAGGATGTAAGGCCCTGCCAATGGCCTACCCAATTATGAGTGTCAAACAAATAGATTAATGATAAATGCTTATCTGCATTGACGACACAATCCAATGACTGAATGTTTGCACTGTGATGCTTTTTCAAACTAAAGGAGACTAGGATCCCATGTATTTCATGTGACTCAAATCATAAACTGCACTTGGCTAACTACTGTATATTCGACCATGTTCCGTGGTTTAAATGACAATAAAGATCCATCTATCAAGTATCTACATAAACTAACTTTGCCAGCCAAATACACATACAAAACCACAAATAGTGTTGAACTTCTTACTTATATGTCGATGAAACAACTCATTGGGTTTAATACTTCACATGACAATATCTTTAGAGTATTTTGTTTGTCATCATGATCACTTTCCAGATGTTGTGAGAACCCATAATTCTCCTGAACAAAGAAAGAAAACATCTTGTAAATAAATAAAGTATTGCATTTTACATTCTATCACATGACAGAGCAAGGAACTGATCTGAAAAAAGAAATCAAAAACAAAGTATGCATGTGCTTTGTTCAAGACATCTACAAGAGGGCCTTTACAAGGGCATGAGCCTGTGGTGGGTTTATTATTTCAGTAAATCAGAGGCACTGTTTGTGTTTACCTAAAACAAGCAACTATTGAAAAAGCACACAAAAGCTGGTGGAGCCAAGATCTGAATGGCTTTTCAGTGAATGGCCAGACCATGTGACAGCAGACAGGCACAGCTCTGCCCTCAGGTTATCTGCGTCTCCAGTGAAAGCCAACATTCTAGTACAGTGTCCTTCAGGGGTGGTGTGATCCACAGCCAGTGTGAAAGTGGAAGGTTGCGACTGTTTATAGTAATCCAGGGAGCAAGTCACTTCCGCCGTATCAGCAGATCATTGCATTTTAATACGATGGCATGTACAGCTATTTGGGGTTATTGGCGCTAAGATGTAAAATCCAGCTGCACTGTGCTGATAATCAGATCTATTCAACCAGAACTACCTGCTGACAGGCACAAACGTGAGCCTGTGACCTTGTTTTTATCTGTGGCCTCTGTGGTGGTTAATGATACATAACAAGGCGTTTCAAACTAGGAAAGCAACATACAATTTAATATACTTACCAATACTTCGTCGATAGTCTCTTTTTACCACACTGTATTTTTAGTTCACATATCAGTTTCTGGAGGAGCTCAGGTAAACGGAATGACTTATTATGTTAATATTGACTCATGGAGATATTAAAACAATGCCGCACATTTCCAAAAGACCAAACATGTACATGATGGAGGAGGAAAAGAACACTTTAAATTGTTTAATCTAACATGCTGATGTTAACCTTAGAGCACTCTGCCTTCCACTATGTGAAAGCATTCTTTGCCGCTTCCTCCCTTCAGCTTCCTGCCATTAAAACTCGGACATGTGGTCTATTTTCTGCCTCGCACGTATCTCAAAACACCATTGTGGCCATATTCAATCAATAGTAGACTGCCAAGAGAGCAGTACCAATTAAAGTGGGTCAAGGGAGGGAAAACAAATTCCACATTTATCCTCATGACAAAAATGTGTTTAGATTGACCACAGAGGAGATGTACGTCCCCTACAGCTCGTCAGTGTCAGACACACTGACAACTTGTGGAAACCCCATGTTAACATGGCCCGAAAGCATCCCTGATGGTTCGCTCATGCTCATATATCAAAGCGGGGGGAAAAAAAAGTTTAAAACGCCTGAGCTTCAAGCAGCTCAACACAGTTTGCAGTTTCCCATTAATACGGTTCACCATGTGAGACTGTCAAAAACATCAAAGGTCATTCCCTAATGCTGTTTCTGCACCAGATTCCAAAAAAGAAAATCTTGTTCTGGTGCCGACATACAGAGGTTCATAAACTATTCATCAACTGAGTTGAACTAAGTGGTATAACCTGCTGCAAAATGTTAGCGGGGACTATAAAACTACAGGTGAAATACAGAGTGCAAATCACTGACATTGACTCGTTAATGGTTTCCGAGCATGATCGTCCTCGCATACACTGGGTCGACCTTTTCCTTGTGAGGCTCTGTGAGATGTTTTGCTCTGGTATGTAGAAGGGAAATATTTATCCCTTTTCCGTCAAACCTGCCCCCCCGAATTCCTTTTCTTAAAAAAAGACCTCATTGCATACACTTATTTTATTGGCTTTCACGTTTGTTACACCATAAGGACATTAAAGCAACAACTGGTTGCAGAGATGTTGTGTCTCAGAAAGATAGATTTATCTCTTCACACTGTGCTGCTGATCTAATACCACTGGCTGTGTGGAGTATCTACATGCTGGGCTCAGAGCCCAAATGGTGTTGCTGTGATGTAATCCTACCCAGTAAAACAAACACACAGCTTTCAGTGCTCCTCTAAAGACTGATTTGACTCTGGTGAAGTCATACTGTGCCAGTATCTGTCATTTTGCATATTATTCATGCAAAGGGATCATTTGGGGCTGCGAATGTGACTCTGGTTTAATCCTGCTGTGGACAGATTCTACCTCATTATTTTAGGAAATAAGCTGCATATCAGGAATGTCACCTTATGACCCAAAAGTAGTTAAAAACGCATCAGTAATCATCTGAATTAGACGGTTTTCCTTTCTGTTTGTACAGGCAGTAGTCCGTTAACGTTAGGGTATACTGTAGTATACTTAGTGGGAACTTAAAAATGGATAAACAAAAGAGGACACATCATTGCTCCACCCAGGGATGAATAATTACTTCCTCTGTGTAACGCTGAGCTGGAACAGCTTCAGAACATGTTTCCTTTGCTTCGGACTGCTTTCCTTCAGAGGATTGAGCAACAGGACCTGCCGAGCCCAAAACAATTTTCGGGAACCAAAACCAGCAATCTTGCAAGCACTTCTCATGACTGATAATCTGAATGATGTCAGACAAACTGCAGGGGCAAACCGTTCCAAAATTGGGAGGCAGCATATTCCACAGTTGCAGACTTATGCAAGATTTACAAAGACAACAGCCCATGACTGTTCTCGGGGTGCACGTCATTTCATTCCTCTCAGATTTCCTGTCCAGCAGTTATGGTCACACTTTCCCTTACCTTAACTTTGCTTCAACACAAGCAGTGATTGAAAGTTCAGGACTGCTGACATCTGTTTCATTCATTTCATACAAAGATGTTTTGGTGAGACAGAATAGTGGCTGCAAAAGAACTTTAGCCTTATTCCATCGGGAAGAAAACGATGACAGTTCCGTAAAAGACAGACCTCACGAGTTGCAGTGATCTTTTCACTAACCTTCGTCATTCTGAAAGATTAACTGCAGCCAATAATGCTCTGCTGACAACGCGGAAAATCAGACACCACAATCAAGAGCAGCCAGCTCAGTTTTAAGTCACGAAAAATAACTTTTAGCAACAGATTTCCTCGGCTGCTGACAGTGCGGTCCTGGTGCAGCTGCATGCATTTAACATATTCGGCAGCAGTGAGGTTTTCTTTCACTCAGCAAAAGTGAATCGAAGTCTGTGGCTTCAGTTTACCAAATAAAGGCAATACTTGGTTTCCAAAGTTCTTGGTGACCACTGTAGAGGTTGTGCACTAACTTCGAGTCAATTAAAAGCAACACTACCACATCACATTTCTAAATGAATGGAGGAAGTATGACAACAGAGACTTAATGATGGAAAACCACCACTTCTGCTACTCATCTCCGCAGTAGCATGTGAATATAGTTTTTAGGTGTTCTCGATGAGACACTGTCCCCCGTGACACACACGGATATTACTACAGAGACCGAGAAGGAAAGGTGAGTAGTCTTATACACATACACACACACACACACACACACACACACACACACACACACACACACACACACACACACACGGTTCATCACTGCATACACACGTACACACACATACAGTTCATCGCTGGAAGAAAAAACAACAACTTGTCCTAGATGAGTCATTAACTGCCGTTTGTCTTTGCATGTAAGTAAGAAAACGATACAACTGACTGTCAAAGTGAGAACACTCGTCAGAACTTATGGGAGATGTAGTGATGGGAACGATCACTAAGTGCAGTGAAACAGCATCTATTAGCCACTCTGTTTAGATACAAGATGTAATAACACGGCAGTAACTAACTTCATCTTCATGTAAATCCATAAATAATGTGGGCTAGTTTCCCCTGACTTACTGACTTTAGATTAACCCCTTAATGTCTGGATGACATGATGTGGAAATTTGATTCCAGGCTACTTCCATGCAGCAGCAACATGTAGATACCTACCAGCTTCTTGTTTTTGCCCTCATCCTCACTGGATTTCTTTTTTGAGGGTTTATTCGGGTCTTCCCCTCCACTGGCTTGATCCATGTTTGCTCTGAGGGTGCTGACAGACTTGTGACTTCTTCAGGTGTTTTCAAACTTCACCAATGGACTTGTAAACATGCAGCAAACCATCCAGGTTAAGTCTTTTCAAAATCCATTCCGTTTATACGTGAAGAATCCGCGGCTGCTTTAAGGAGGAGAGGTGTGGTAGGGGGGCAAGTATCCGTCCGAATGCGCTCCCCGTCCGGCATCCACTCCGTTAACAAGGAAGGGCTTTCTAGAAAGGACATAAACACGTTCGATTAGTCGAGCACAGCGTCTAAAAGGGCATTTCAATGGACAAATGTTGCTCTGGTGTTTTCCTAAGCAAAGTGCTGAGCGTAGGCAAATTCAGCGAAACCACTCAGTTGAAAGAGATGAAACAGACGTCAACAACAATTCGGTGAGAACTAACTTAGTTGGACAGTGTACGAAAATAAATGCAAATAGAGCCGTACTTGGAAACTGGCTAAAATGTGAGAGACAGCTAACTTAAACCGACGCAACTTAGCTATAACGTTGTAGTTACTAATAAAAACGCAATTGAAACAGACAGGATGCTGTGGGTTTTAAGCGGGAACAGCCATAAATATTATTTAGCTGGCGTCACAATCATCAATCACACATAATAACAGCAATCACAATAGTGAGGAATCAACCGTTGTTCTCTCTGCTTGGGATACTTTGGAATGCTCTTCACTTAGCCCCGCTAGCATAAATGAAGTTCCTTCTGCTGTTACAAGAATAATTTCTTTACTCATGATATCACACAACGGAATATGAAACCATGCGGTAAATTACATTGAGAATAATAGATAACGTGTCAAAGAAAACTCACAAAATCACAACCAGAGCCTACCTTTGCAACCGAGCATGAATGCCAGGCCCACAGTATGCCCCGCCCACTGGGCTCCTATTGGTCAGAACGCCGCCTAAGGAGTAAAAATATCAGCAGCCATTGGTCCGGTGAGCTAACTATCAAAAGGTTGGCGTGGCGTCGAAGGGGAGGAGCCTGTTGGGACTGAGAGGTCAAACTGATTTCACAGCAGACGGATAGGGTACAGTCCGGCGTGTGACGGGTGGTCGATGACAGGAAGCGAGCCTGGAATCTAACAAAAAAAAACACTCTTTGTTTGTGTGCTCTACCATCGCACATTTCTGCATGTGTGGCACTGATGAGTCAACTGGAGAGCTACCACCCAGTCGCGCGTGTGTGTGCGTGCGTGCGTGTGAGAGAACTGGACGAACAGCTTGAGCTGGCTTTGTAACACCCAGTTATAGCATATAGGCTAGGGAGAGAGCTAAGAGTATGAGTGTGAATGTGTAAAAAAAAGTATGTGAACCAAAATTTGCAGAACACTTTCATTTATTTCACTGAATACGTTTGTACCAATCACAGTGGGTTGATCTGATGTTTGATAATGATAAAAAGTGGATCGAAAAGATGGCAGAAATTGCATCAGATGAAGAAATGCTAGAGAGTCAGTGTCAGAGAGGATAAAAGAGGGCCAAGGCAATGTTTTTTCACCACAAGCGTATAGGAACCAATGGATACGAGATTGTATAGCTGTGATTGTATAATATAGAACTGTGTCTGAATTACTCTGTATTGTCATGTATAGGTAGGTACCATATACCAGGGAACCACTGTAACCCCACCCAACGGAACTGTCTCTTAACTGTGAAATAATAAAAAATGTATGTTTAAAAAAAACAACATCCAAAAAAATGTCAGTCACAAATCAGATCGACTCACTTTCAATCCGGAACTGTTTGTCATGGTCCCGTATCCACAGCATTTACTTCTGATTGTCAATTTCTCCTCATGTTTCATGTGTTTGGATTCACTGATGTACGTCATGTTGCATGTTTGCTCTCCTGCCCTGTCCTGTGTGTGTTTCAACTGTGTCTCCTTTCCAGTTGTCTGTCCTCCCTCATGTCCTCCCTCATGTGTCTGTTAAATTGTACTGAAATCTCTGTTTGTTCAGTCTTGTTGGTTCATCTGTCCCTGTCAGTCTTTGCTTTATCTGACACCTGTCCTTCTGTCTGGGATCTTCTGTCTCCATGTCATCTGTGTTTCTCTTTCTCCTGTTGTACTTCTATTATTTTTGTGTGTCCGCTTGCCTTTGAGTCAAAGGCAGTTACTAATTATATGAACTTTCTGCCTGTATGCTCTTTGAGCAAAGTTAGCACATATGACTATGCCACAGTTGAGCACTGATCATATTTTTCTCCTTTTGCCTAAGTCCTCTCTATCTGGATCATCATACTTTGACATATGACCAGTCTGTACAAAGCACGCTGTACACAAGACCATAAGTCACGCTTGAGATGAGAGAATGGAAATTGAATGCAAGGGTATTTTTGATGATACAGTGGAGGAAATGTAATGAAATGTTTTTGGGGGATTTCTTCAGAGATAACTTCCTCTACCTCTCTTGATGTGGGGCATCATTTGTCCAAAAGTCATATAGTCAAACTGAGGTGACTGGCGGTGGCCCCAGTGAAGAAGCTCTTACCTTAAAGATGTGAATTATAATTCAGTGTGTGCAGTAGGTGGCTTTTTGTACATTTTTCTCATTACTGCTAAGTTGCTTACTGTTGCTGACACTTTAATTTAGAAACCATCATCACAGTCATTCAAAGTTGTTGGGAGAAGTGGATCTGTAAGACACTGCGCTTTAATACTTGTGGTAAAGGTTTATGGAGGATATTAAATCAGTGAAGTCCTTCTTTAACATGACCAATAGCTTTCTATACAGTCATTCACATCCTATTGAACCCTCGAGCCAAAGGACCCCAACTGAACCCCCCCAGTGTGCTTTGCACTTGTCATGCAGAGCCAATTCTCCTCCACTTCGTTTCTGAAAGACCTAGTTTTCTCCCAGGCACTGCAATACTAAACATATCCAGACATTATCCACATATTGATGCTTCTTCTCCCACGGTGCAAAAGTTAGATAAAATCCACTGATAAAAGATTGTTTGTCAAGTCGCTGAATGAACTGAATGTGTTTATTGGGAACACACTGATTAGTAATTTCTAGAAGCAAGTAGACATGTCCATGATGTTCGTGCAGTACTAAATAAAGAACTTAAATTCTCAAAGCGGTCTTGTATTGGTAAGTGTTGATGCCATGATCACTCAGTCAAAGTTAAGACAGATACTTGGTTGTTTATGACTAAATTAGCTTAGTGTGCTGCATGATCCTCTACATAAACAGCATATGATTTTCAGAACAGTGCAGTGCCAGAGTTTAAAGAAGAAAATGGCTTTAGAGATATTCCAGGAACACTCTAAACGGTACAGGTGAAATGACGTGTCAATTATTCATTGCACTCAGACAACACACATTAACACGGTAAAAGAAAACTCTGTGACCCTGTGCACTGCTCAGCGTGAGCTGCACACGCCTCTCACTTGGCTTCTGAGTGAAAAGAAGCCAACATGAACATAGCCCTGACATTTGTCTGCGTGTAATACTTTTTTCCCTGCAATTTTTTTGGTATTGTGATGAATGATGCAAATGCAGTGAAGGAGCAGGGAGAATTCAAGGACAGCAACATTTTCAGTGTGCCCCCAACAGTAATCCCATTTTTATGTTCTAAGTGAAGAGTGCCAATGTTTATATACCACATTGTGCATTAGAAGGTGAATTTACCTGTTACCATGGTAACCAGGTACATTAGTGAGGCTTCAAAAGAGACAGAATGGAGCATGTCAAGGTGCAGGGTAATATAAATTTAATAAGAATAGTGCTTATTATCTAAACCCTCACCACGCCTAGGGATGTTTGCTTGACCTCTCCACTCTAAAATGATATTTGCAGCAGCCTCCATGATGATAAGGCACACGGTCAAGGAATGTGTTTTTTATGTTGGTTTTTTTCTGACTGTGCTCTAGAGCAAACCATAGAACCTAAACCTTTTACAATCTTATAAATATTTCCCAATTTATTATCTTGAACAATGGATTTTGTACTTCTTAGACAAACAATAGGGGACTTATAACAAATTCCTAAATGACAAAATTTACTTTGTAAATGTATTTATGTTTTTGTTGTGTCATGTGTGGCATTCACTCCACACATTGAAGACACTGACAATGCAACTGTTTCAATAGTAAAGTGCAGTTTGGACATTCTAAGTAGGGGAAATAAATATTAAAGTAAAGTAAATTAAAGTATGAAATGACAAGGTTTAGGTTCTATGGTT
>JBBMJM010147626.1:0-10960 GCA_037832705.1 Centriscus cristatus
CATTATCTTTCAGCAGCTTGTCTGGCTCGTACCTGCTGTTTTGTTGTTATTGTGTTGTGGAATACACAAGTATAACTACTCAGTATTACACACCAGCAGACAACGTACTGCTACACAATGAATTACACAAAAGGACAATGTGTTATAATCTGTCTTCTATGATGATGATGATAATAATGGCTTTTTTTTTTTGTTTTCATCACCATGACCACCATGTCAAAGAGATAATTTGTTCTTTTCTATTGAATGTTAAGACCAATGATGTTACCGTGACAATCCTATGTGTTTTACATATTCATAATGAACAACTTGCATGTTCTTTCAGATTCATTTCTATTTTTCTTGAGTACTGATGCCTGACACACAAACACACACACACACACACACTTGCAAACGTAAGCTGGTCATATCAGTACCCACACAAAAATATTGCCTATATCAGAGTTAGGTGAACTGTGTTCAAACCAAATTGGATCTTTTCGAGTGCAAACGCTCCAATATCCTGGTCGTGTTTCTGTCCGACACACGTTTGTGTGGGTTCAGACAGGACAATTGAACTGGCGTCCATCCACCGATCCTTCTCTTGGACACTGCCCAGGGAAACAACTGCTTGTGACACAGCAAGTTGCAGTGACATGAACCTGAAAATAGGGTTTTGGTTTTCCAAGGTGGACGTGTTCAAAGTGTAATTATCAACATGTCACATCTTCAGAAGGAACTTTGTTGAGTTGAGAGTTGAGTTTTACTCATCATTGCTTTCGACCAGCGAGGATGGTTTTTCACTGGTGTTTTATATATACATATATAAATATCATTGGTAAATTAATCCTCTTTCTATTCAATCCTGTTGAATTTTCTCTTCAGATCTATTTTGTATTGCTCTCTGAATATTCAAATGAGACGACAAGAGGAAGGAAAGCCAAGCCTCCACTAAAGAATGGGCCAGTTTGTGAACCATTTCCTAATTGTTTGTGAGGGGCTCCGGGGCAGTCTGCCAACGACGGGGGCCAATGGTGGAGGCCTGTTTGAACAGAAAAGGGGGAGCTGGAGAGGGGGCTAGTTGTGGGGATACTGTCACTGAGGGGAGCCCCGAAACCCTGATTGGCCCCCTCCTACCTGGTCCACAAAGTGTTGGTGCCTCAGAGGCTTCTGTCACTTCCAGGACTTTGATGAGGCTCGAGCTCGTTTCAGAACGTTGGTGCACTTGTGTCTCTTACCTGAAGGAGCAAACTCGGGGGCATCTGAAGGCAAAGAGGGGTTATAATGATGTCCAGTAACAACAATAATCAAGAGGAGAAGGAAGAGGACACGGTGGAGAAGGGAGAAGAGGTCATGGTGAAAATCCCACCACCTCCACCTCCTCCGGAGGTCAATGGAAAGGGGCCTGCTGAGGAGGGGACGCTGGTGTCCAAGCCTTTGCTCAACGGGCACAACTGTCAGCCTATGAACCGGAGTATTTTCCCTCTCTCCACAGTCTCACCAGCAGCTGAGAGGATCCGCTACATCCTCGGCGAGGATGACGATGGCCCAGCACCCCCGCAACTCTTCACTGAGTTGGATGAGCTACTGTCGGTTGATGGACAGGAGATGGAGTGGAAGGAAACGGCCAGGTAAGGACCATCAGTCTCTATCGCTGAGCCTCTTCCATGAGCTTCAGCTTCACACCTATGATCTCCAGAGGCTATTTAACTGATTCATTTATGAACTCAGCCAATCCAGAGGGATGTTAAATGATGCAGTTTATAAAAGGGGTCTGGGGTCTGCAGCAGCATGCAGAGGTTTCTCCTGTGTGGTCCACTAGTGGGACGGTAGGATGGGATGGCTGTTTATGCATCATTAGAGTCGGAAGAGTGAAGCTCTCCCAGGGGGAAACTGGATCTCTAAGCTCCTGTTTGAGGCTCACCAATGAGTCCATCTGTTGTCCTAACCTCTGACCAAATGTACTATAGATACTTTTTGCGTCAGTTTGCACTGACAGTCCTCTGTCCTCTTTCTACAGTGGAGTCCTCCTCCTCCACTGTAGAAAATAGCCCCGATTTTTGCTTTCACTCAGAAACCTCATATTTTGTTCAGTGTGTTTGCCTTTCCAAGAATTCCCATTAGCTCTAGTTCAATAAACGCGCCACGTGAGAGAGAGAACATGACATGTATACAGGTTTTACAGTGGTGACATGTCACCCATCCTACACTCCCCCCCCGCAAAAAAAAACAAAACAAAACAAAACAAAAAAAACAGCAAGGAACATTTTGTTGATGTCATGGGATTATTTTCTCTTCTCTGTGAATGTTCTCATGGGGCAGTGGACGACAGGTGATGCTCTTATTTTGAAAATCACCAAGGTTTTTCCATCAACTTGTTAGATTTGACAGTGTTGTTCTGAACGCCTGGAGGTGCAGTGACAGCTTTTACACTTCCACTCAGCAGCAGATGTTGACTGACAGGGACTCGGAGAGTGCTGACTTCCTAACCAACGCCAGTGTAAATGTGCTACTGTTTATTTTTAGCTGTTGAATAGGTCTGCTCTGAAATGCCCAGTCTGACTTCAGTACACTGTCAGTACCTGCAATATGTAGGAGTTGGCAGGGTTGATATGTGTTCCCACTGCAGTCTCTGTATCTGACAACAGATGAAAATTCCGGTTCTGCATCCTTCAGAAAGCGCTGACTCTCTTTAGATTCCTCAACTGAAGTGACATAAAGTCAAAGTTATCTATCATTCTGCAAATAACTGCAGTGATTACCGGTGGCTGCTCTCCCAGTGCTCTTGAATGGGATTCGAAATGGATAAAAGATCTCACAAGTGCTGGGCAGTGCTGGCCGTCCGCCATGTGCACTTTTGGCAGCCAAAACGGACCAAAGAAAACAAAAAAGAGCCAGTGCTGTTTCTCTTCCTGGACATTTGAAGTAGTGATTAAAAATGTCCTCGGAGAACTCAGTGATAATGATACTTGGGTCTGAGAAGATGACAAATATTGGTTCCTCGAGTTAATGTTAGCATGGCAACGCTGTAATTCTTCAAGGAATACAAACTGGTCCGGAGTGGAATGTTTGACCTCAGTGAGGTCACCACTCACATTCTGTTTTATACAAATGTTCAGACTCTTTTCAGTACTTTGTCAGTGTTTTGCAACATTAAAGCTATTAAAATGAACATTGGCTAAGTGAAAACATCCAACCCCTGAAGAATGAATTATGTATACATCCCTATTATGTATATGTCAACTATTATTTCAAATTGCTGAAACATGTACAAGATGGTTTGTTGATTTAATTGTTTTTTTTTTACTGCAAATAACTAAATCATTTTCAAATGGAACAATATAGTAATATGATTCTGCCACCTGTCAGCATCCCAACTACAGTTACAGTACAAGTAGTACAGCGTGACATTGCAACAGTATGTTGTCGGATCGATTGTGTCTTAACTTCATCTGTCGTTGTCTGTAAAGGTGGATCAAGTTCGAGGAGAAGGTGGAGAAAGGCGGTGAGCGCTGGAGTAAACCTCACGTGGCCACACTGTCCTTACACAGCCTGTTTGAGTTGCGGACGTGCATCGAGAAAGGCACCATCATGCTGGACATGGAAGCGTCCACTCTGCCGCAGGTTGTCGGTGAGTTCCACCTCTTTTGATTCATTTCCTGTCCCAACGAAGAGAAAGCTGACAGTAAGTTGTTATCATCGTTGTAGGAAATTGATTGTAATAATCACAAACGAGTGGCACCGACTCAAAATGAAAATCTCCCAGGTTGGATTATGTTGGAGAAACACAAATAATAATGTATTTTGTATTTAAGTGGATTGGAACGGTCCATCAATTAGGTAAAAGACATAAAAGTAAAGGTTTAAATTAAAATGCTTAGATTTTTTTTCAGACTGGAGATCCATCATACGAAATTATAATTAATGATATATATTAATGTGTCAATTTCTCGATAACAACAACCTATCCTAGACATGGGATTGTTTAGGAAGAAGAAGAAAATACTCTTGTTAACTTCTTGTTGCGATTAATAAAGTATGTATGTATCTAAAAACGATTTTATAAACTATTTATCTAATAACATCAACAACAATAATAGTAATTTTTAAAAAATGACACAAATCACGTTGTCTACAAGACCAAACCGACAATAAGGACGTGTACAACTCACCCAAAGTGACGGTGACTTGTTAATGTAAGAACGATGTAACAGAGGAACATTTTTGTAAATTTACAATTAAATATTCCATCTGTGGTTTTATCCACTCATTACCCACTGAGCTCGGAATAATTAATATTGAGAAATGAAATAAACGTAAATATTACAAGACAAACAAAATGTTGTTGTTTTTAAACCTAAATGTACTTGTAAAGCTGAGCTGGAGCTTTACTCAAACTTTAAGAACTTTTTCCTGCGATATGTTACAAACCGGTCCATGAACCACTCTGTGAACGATGTGGATGATCCGACGGGTCAGAGCATCACCGCTCCCTTTGTCCCTGGTCCGTGCTTGCACAGAGCTCCAGAGCTGCGTGCAGGTTTGATGCACATCAGCACTCCGATGTCTCCTCCTCTGTCTCTCTTGTTTTAAGAGAAAGAAAAGCCCAGAGTTAGGCTGTGCTGCTTATAACAACCATCAAACTGTAATGTAAACATAAAAACTCTAAACTCTAAACTTTAATTTGAGGATGACAAGTGTTCTGAAACGATTATGCCTCTTGTTCCTCTCATCTCGGACCACCACCCCAAAGTTTTGGTCTGCATGAGGGAGCGGGAGGAAGAGGCTACCACTAGGACTGATGAATGTGCAGTAATTGACTGTGCAGCTCGGACTGGACATGCTGAGCGGAGCCGTGTCCCCCTCTCTGAGGCTCACCGCCTCGACCGACGGGACCATTAACAGCACGACCTCTTCACAAGAGGAGAATCTCCCTGAGGCTGCTATCTGTCAGCATCCAGGCCGCTGACCTTCTTCTCAAAAATAGCAACCTTTTGAGTCATGATGTCACGAAGACTCTCATACAGGAGCTTTACGGTCTGGGAGGCACTATTAAAATAACGAGGAGACTTCAGCTGGTTACCAGGAGATATGCTGCTTCTAAATCCAGGATGTTATGGAGAAAAAGATGATTCGAAAGAACGTCTGCATGTGTCAGTAACAAGTGTAAATGTTTTATGCGTTTGTAGATGAAGCTGGCAGTCAAAATAGATATCACACCGTAAAATAAAGATTGGGTTGAGTCACCCAGCTATTATTATTATTATTATTATTATTATTATTATTATTATTATTATTATTATTATTATTATTATTATTATTATTATTATCTGGAATTTCGGCACTACAAAAAGTTCAACAACAACAACAACAACAACAACAACAACAACAACAACAACAACAACAACAACAACAACAACAACACATTTATATATTGAAATATTCACAGTTTTTCCCTTGTCTTACCTCTCTCCATACCTTCAGAGATGATCACTGACAACCAGATCGAGAGCGGCCAGCTGAAAGCAGACCTGAAAGACAAGGTGATGTACACATTGCTACGGAAGCATCGTCACCAGACCAAGAAGTCCAACCTGCGCTCTCTGGCAGACATCGGCAAGACGGTCTCCAGTGCAAGTAGGCTGTTTTCCAACCAGGAAAACGGTAATACTGATGCCAGTTTGGTGCAGTCTTCTTTTTTAAGTCAGAACAAATCAAACTTTTTTTTTTTTGCTAAAATGATTTACTTTGACCTTTGGATAACTTTAAAACCACAGAGTGATATATTTATAGTTCATGTGAAACTACCTACTGTCTCTGCAACGCAAAGACTAGTAAATTATAAACCATGACATGCGACATGTGAAAGGCTGCTTATTAATCAGTTCACATGGTTCTCTTTACTGTCACAACACGCATTAACGTCAGTCTTCTAGCTGCAAACTAGCTTCCTCGCACTCGGCAGCCATCCGTGGTGCTAATTTCAAAATAACTGCCGCTTTGAGTTTCAACACTGTTTGTGTGTGTGTTTATGACGCTGTGAAGAGAAGTCTGAGGTCCTAGAGACTCATAAGACTGACTCAGTTTGACCCACAATGGGATTAATGGACGGTAACTGAAGCTGTCAGTCTCTGACGCTTAGAGTTATTTATAATTTGTTTCTAATGTCATCAAGGACGGGCTGTTACTTTATTTCACCCCAAACTAAACAGAGAACAACAATGAGACAATGACAATCTTATTTATTTGAATGTTGATTCTACATATCAGCACCTGGTTGCATAAATTACCTCTCATGCTTATATGAATGTGATTGAATTTACAATGAAATGCTGATCAGATTAGAGATTAAACAGAAGCAAACACTTTTCAGCCACACCGGGTGAATAGAAGTGACAGCCCGACTGTGCACTGATGCCTAACAACATGTACAAGTGCTTGGATTGTATGACGTTGAGTAACTGAGCTGACATCATAATTAATCTGTCACCAGCCATGGGTCTTTGGAATGTGAAGTTATTTATTATTTTCTGCTATCAGATTCATAAAACTATCCATCAAATGCTCCTTCTTCTTATGGCCCTGCCTTGTGGTAGTGGTGTTTAGATGAATCACACAAAGGGCCTGAGTCTCTTATCGAGCTCCCAGTAATGTGATCAACAGGTTCGTAGATAATCATTAATTGATTACAACTTTGCATGGAGAAAGTATATCACATGAGTTTGTGTTTACTGTCCAGTGACCCATGGGCTGATTGGATGTCTATCCTCACCTCTCGCTTTTCCCCTGCACAGTTTAAAACAGAGAAAATCAAGTGACCGTCTTTTAACAGCAAATTGATTCTGTCTCACTAATGCACGACTTGCTTTGGCTCAGTGGGCTCGCCTGTCAACTCTCCTGTCTCCCTTCCATATCTTTTTCTTCCTCCTCTGCTGCCGTGGATTGATAACCTGCTGCTGCTACTAAAAGCCCGTAGTCCTCTTGAGAACTCTGTGACTTGCCTGTCGGGTCGCATCTCCATGGAGGACTTGCAGAGCCAGAGGAGTACCAGCATGGACTGGCTTAGTAAGTTTACTGGAACCAGTCTGTGTTCACACTGCAGATCAGAAAGTGCTTCTGATCCCTACAAAACACGCTATCTTATGTACCTTTTCGAGATTCCAGACAAGGTACCCAAAGCTGGAATTGACCAGGATTTGTGCGCGAAAACGTAGTTGTTTGCATTCGACTTTCGACAACATAGGACAAAACAACATTCTTGCACTAGTTCTTAGTGGATAAGCAAGACCGTACGTGGTGTTCCACACACTACGCACCGTAACAAGATCATAAAACACATATTCTATGTGTAACAAGTCATTTAAATGGACAGGAAAGACCTAAGTGCTACAAAGTGCTTGTAGCTAAACTGCTAAAACAACAAATACTGCATCACAAAGATACGGCTCCTGAACTTGGGTTACTTGTTTCTGACAGCCTGTGCAGATGCTTCCACATATATTGATTATGTTGCCCCCTGCTGCTGTTTTGGAAGTTTCACATGTTCCAGTGAGAGATAAAAAAGACAGCAGGCGTATTTTCTGGTAAAAACAATCAGAACTGAAATATTCTGATTTGCAGTTTGAACATAGTCACATGCTCTGTACACACCTCGGCCTCATGCACAGAGGTTAATTAGGAGTCCATTCGACCATTCCTTGATGCCCCTTGTGAGCATTTTTATGAATATTTTTATTATTATACATCCAGAAATATGTTTATACTGGCTGCATCATACTGACAAATATGTGATTACCCACAAACGACCTATTACACAGCAGTCCTTTTGGAATGAAATAACCGGTGAACACACGAGGGCTTTCCTCCACCAGCGATTAATCCTACCATACCATGATGTCGGCAGTATTAAATGGGAAACGCTTCCTGTTAGGAAGGAATCCACTGACCTGATTTGGAAGTGTGAATATTGTGTGAGACACCTGAAGAAATACCGCTCTAGTGTGGTAATGTGTCGGTGAGATATGGCTGTTGAAAACATGGGTACACATCAGGTAGTTGTAGTGACACACCGTGTGTTCTCCTATTTCATGTCAAAATGGCTGCTGAGAAAGTGTGACAATGTTGATGTTTGGCACAAGCCATCGGAAATATTAATCCCGTTGAGATTTGTATGTCTCTGGATGGTACGCCTTTTATCGCCCGGGCGAGGTCACGTTCTGCTGACACTGATGCTGAAAGCAGAAGTCAGCAGAACGTCAATCAGAGTTCACGGGCGACGATGAAAGAAGCACTTAGCCAGAACAGGGATGGGTAAGACAGACACCAGATTCATTCAATTTGTAAAAATACGATTGTGTACTGAAGTGTTAATTTATACTTAAGCTGCATTAATCAGCGTCATGGGAGGAGAAATAGTGAACGCAGACATTATAATTTGTACGAAAAGCTGCAGTTTCCCAAACGTGTCTGTATCCATGGATACACACTGCATAGACTTAAAGAGATATTCTTAATGGTCGTTGTGTTCACCGAAATTGAATTTTGGTTTGCATGAACCTTTTTCTTGCTGTTTGGGGAACAAACCTGGCCACTTTCCGTCTTTTCTTGGGTCTTTCGGTCCGTCTTTTTCCCTTTTTACCATCTTCCCTCCCAGTGAGGCTGAGCTTGAGCTAACTTGTCTGTGTTTCTGCAGACAGCCCCACCACAACCCACCGGAACCTGACCTCCAGCAGCCTGAATGACATTTCAGACAAGCCAGAAAAAGATCAGGTGAGTCGGCCTGAACCAAAAGCCCTTCACTCCCACCAAGCCAACAGCCAAGTTGCTTTTTTTAATATATAAAAATGAAGCTCGTCTGTTAATCTAAAACTAGGACTCAGCAATAATCAACAAAGATTAAAGAGCTACTTAATCTCTTTATAGTCAAGAGATGGATAAGAGGATTGATAATAGATTTCATATCTATGTAAATACGAAGCTACTGGCTATGAAGATGTATAAAAACTGAAAGAAAGAAACCTAGAAGCAACATATTCATGGGTTGATGTGCTGATGGACGACAAAACCTGCCACACCAGACACAGATAAACCGAACAGACTGTGCCTTGACGTTCAGTGAGAGGACAAACTGAATAGCAGAGAAAGGGAAAGTAAACATACGGCCGTCTTTTCCAGTCCATTTTCACCACACTAAACTACACACAGCTTTTATCTGTCACACTTCAAGATGATAACATCTCTCTCACAGTGTTTATCAGTGAATTTGTGGTATTTTCCGCATGTTTGTGTCTCCTTTGCCCTCTGGTTAATGGTTCATGCTATCCTAACCCCTCCTGCTCATGACGAATAAACAGTCTTACATTGGAATATTGGATATTCATGTAGATTATTAGAAAATTTAATTTGAAAGTAAACACATCGACTGTTCCCTATGGACAGGAAAGCTTTTATTGTTAACTACACTGATACTGACTGAAGAGTAGTTACATTAGATTAAAACTGACATCTGGTCATGTGCTGGCGTTCCAAACCAATCCACTGGGAGAGCAGAATGAGGTCTGACATTCCCAATAAATCCTCCCATGGGACCAGTGCTGCAGGAAAAAGACAACTGGACAGGAAGTGCATCGCCTGAACTGATGATTTTGACGGTGATGATGGCACAGACAGATTCACTTGTGCGGGGATCTTTGTTTTCGATGTTTTATTGTAAAAGCTCTATTCAGCCCATCACAATTAAATGTTTGTCTTGGTTCTCACAATTGCTAAGCAACAATGATATTATTTATTATTATTATTGGAATTGTGAACGCATAGCATCTTTCATACAAACATACATCTCAATGTGCTTTGCCACACAAGAGCTAAAAACCCCCATTATAGACTAAAAACACCATAAGACAATAAAAAACAGGAAAATCACTAAATGACAACGACTCTAAATGAAAAAGAAATAATATTGAAAGAAAAGACAAGCAGATTTGATGCCTCAGTCAGTGACAGTGTCCACGTGGAGGATTTTAAAACCCTAATTGAGACTTCACATCACCTTCCTAGGACCACTGACACTTACCACCAAAAGAATGCAACAGAGCGCTGACATAGGACAAAAAGATGTAACGCAGGTGTGCAACCTGGGTCAGGAGTCAAACTGGGCTCTGTAGCATGTGACGAGCAACTGATGTAAACACCCTAATCAGTAATCCGAGGCCAATAGTCAGTGTGATCAATGAGTCCTGCTGCTTCAGAAACAAGCTCCGAGTAGATCCAAGGGCAGTTTGCGAACAGGGCGGTGTGGAGTAGTGGGACACAGGTTAGAGTGTAACCTCACCAATCATTAATTTAAAGGAAAACTCTCGGCTAAGACGGATCAACAGCCCGTGATTGGATTTGTGTGGATCTTGGCATTGGTCATACGTTTACAGGATTTCCGCCAATTGGGAATCTGCTGGCAACTATTTTTTTATTTTTTATTTTACTCTGCTTCATGGGAAAGTTTACCCTCCTATGTTTGTTTTCAAAGCGGGCCAACATTATTCTTACTCTCTTTTTATTAATTTATTTCTTATTATAGAGTCTTCTCAATTATTGTGTCACTGTATTTCTGACCTGTTTGGACATTTTGGTTGTTAGGGGTTTGATGGGAATGAATGTCAGTACAGTTCATCCAGTTTTGATGCTGACATACTTTGTTTGGCACCTTTCCAGCCTCATCTTATTGGAGATACCGTCACATTAGAATGAAATGGAAACCTGTTTGAAGATAGTAAACCCCAACAGACCAAAGACCAAATAATCAGCAGGGAAATAAAATGTTATCAGATGTGAGAGAGACACTCAATGTATCCATCAATGCATTCCAGGCATATCCACAAAGAAAGAATGGAGAGAATAGCATTACGATGTGTCCATTTTACAACCCATCAGGGGACACAAAGAACATGTTCATGTTGTTACGTTATGAGCAACAGTACTATGACTC
>JBBMJM010147636.1:0-10960 GCA_037832705.1 Centriscus cristatus
TTCACATCCTACTGATAGTGATGTGAGAATGACCAAAGGTATGCAGGGGTTTGTTCCAAGCAGCGATGTCCGCTACACTCATCTACTTCCTGTTTCCGGCGTCTGGGCGGAAGCATGCACCTCAAGGAGGCGTTATTTAAAGGCCATCCCCGGCAGAGGGCACAGGGAATAGGGGAAGGGGTGTGGGCTTAAACACATGTCACGGTATTTATTTGTGTGGTGAGCAAAAGGGTTGTTTTGGTGAACAGAGGTGTCGTGGTGCCCTTAATAATGTTTGTTACTTTCTCAAAATGTTTATTTTCTCATTGCGGTTACGTTAGGTGGGTTGTATTAGCTAATGCCCCCCCCAGTAATGGTATGGCCTAATTTGCCTTATCTCCCAGGATATAAGAGGAGCTCATTCAGGATGAAAAGGGGGAGAGAGAAGGAGGCTTAGTTTTGGTTAGCACTGATAATTTGAGAAAAAAAGAAATTCATTACAACCACTCCAAGGGGTGACCACGTCGGTTCCTTACAGGCTGCTTCTTTGGCTGCTTCTCTGATTCATGCTCTCCATGTCTGGATTGTCAGTTTTGGTGGCCAGGTTTTGGTTTGCAGTTTTGTCATATTCTTGCCATTATCAGATGGATTGAACAGCTAGTCACAATTGAGATGATTGAGATGTTTTCTTCTAATCTTCAAATCGGACACTGCTTGACATCCGTGGTATGCTCCTTTGGGCTTTGTGATATTTGCTCACAAATGTTCTCTGACAAACCTCTCAGGCCTTCACAGAAAAGTCAAATTTATACTGAAATTAAACCTGATCTGTTGGCTGAGATGAGAGTGCTGTCTTGAAACCATCTGTGTCACTGCAAAATCCACCCATCCAGTATTCTACCAGTTGTGGTGCCATGTCGCCTGGCAACAAGAGTGCCACATCTGTTTGGATCGTCATGTTTCCAGCTGTCGCCTGGCAACAGACTGCAGTGAAGAGGCAACAAATAAATGCTTATTTGAATCAGCATCATTAAAGTATTGCATGGGACTGTTAAATGGCGTGATCACCAATCCAGTGTTTAATGGAGCAATCAAATCTTGCTGAGCAGGATCTGATCTGTTTTAGACTTCAACTTCAAAATGATCTTTATTTTATTATGAACAAGATTATGAACAAGATCTTCCTAGTTACAGTCTTGCCTTAAATGACTAAGCATGAATGATTTCGTGTGCACAAAAATATTCAGCCTGCTCTATTCATGGTTTATATCTGTTTAATAACCCAGGAAAGTATGTCGCAGTACTTATTAATGTTAATTCAATCTGTGCCGTAAACAATGGCACATATGAATGTTAAAAAAACATGTGGCAAGATTAATATATTCCATAGTTCAAAAAGCAAATACACAAAAAAAGAAACAAACAGCAGGACATGAAAAGCAGGAAAAGCAGGTGAATGTTGGAAAATTTGTTCACTTACACGTCGCAGCGGTTTGTGTTGAAATATATTTGAGGTTGACGTCCTGTTCTGGGGATGGGGTTGCTGGTGAAGTGTTGGTGAAACCTGGTGAAGGTTAGTGAAGTCTGGTGAAGCCTGCTGAATATTTGTTCTCCATGCTCACCACTGTTTCTTTCTTCAGAGTTTTTGCCATCTGTGGACAGCTTCCTGATAGGACTGGTCCTTATGAGTGGTATCTACACTCAGGTCCAGATATCACCCCTCCCCTCTGCCCCTGAAGTCGGACGGTCACCAGTGGAGGTCAGAGAAAGTTTGTATGATGGATGCTACAAATTGCTTCCTCTTGAAGACTTGAAAACATTCCAACAGCTAAGAAAACAGATTTGTTTCCTGTGGTCCCTTCATGGACAATTCATTTGTTTTGTACAATTAATGACATAAATAACCCGCTGTTCCTCCTTCATTGCAGATGCAGCTGTTCCCAGGTCTGTGGTTCAGTCATGCTGGTCAACTGGCATTAGTGGAGCTTGTGGTCCAGGCCAGCCAGGTGTCTTCTCTAGCCCGCATCCAGATCCTCAGACCCTACTGCCACCCCAACCAGCACCTGATTCCTCCAGGTACCGGTACTCAGTATTAATATTACTTCTGGGGATCTTGTGTTGACCAATCTCCTTTGTGCTCCTTAGGTTGCAGCTCTCTCTTGAATCCGTTCAGTTGCTGCTCAGTTGTGCCGCTGTGTAACACCACTGGGGCCTGCGGCGTGGGTCAGTCCTGGTGTCACCTGCTGGAAGCCTGTGTTGACACCACCAGTTCCTGCAGCCCTTACAGCTCAGCAGCAGCGAGCCGCAGATTTGTTTTACCACCCCGATACTTGGCAGTGCCGCCATTCTACCACCTGATAGCAGACATTCCTTTGAGAATGAATCCCAACTCTGAACTGGCCACAATACGTGTGAGTTAGCTGCTCCTCCTGTGAGAAACTCAAAGTGTCTCCAAAAATGTCTCATGTTTCTGCATTTACAGGTGCGTCCTGCAGGGGGCGCCATCATGGTGTATCCTGATGACATTGTGGCGATACAACACACTCGCAGTGCTGGATCCTTCCTTCATTGTCTCAGCAATGATGTGTCGCTGACATCACCCTGGCGCCAGAGTTATCTGTCCCTTAGAGGAGTGGAGTGGGGGGGCTGGTGGGAGGGAGGCTTGATGGCCCTGCCTGACGGAGGCCAGTGGGTGGACGGAGTGGTGTGTGATCTGAGACTGCTGTATTCGAACACACTTCAGAGAGGGACAGAGACACCTGCAGCTTCTGACATGAGGACAACATCTGGCCTGATCTTCATTCATCCCAGGGTGGATGGACAGAACCAGATTCATGTCCAAACCAATGTTCCAACCCTCATAATTGTGAAGGTCAGTTCTGGAGAGACAGCCACATGTTCTTGGTCAGCTCCAGTGTCCCAAACTGGACTTCCTGTCCTCCCCTCCTGTCCTGAAGCATTGGATCAGTCTCTAGCTGGCTGCAGGAGACGGTCCAAAGATGAGTGGTTCTCATCTGTAACGCTGCTTTTGCCCTCAGTGGGGGTTCAGACTCTGAATATTAGTGTGTCAGATGCAGTTCACTCTGAGAGTGTGACGGTGGAGGTGTGTGGCTACGAGCCAGTGACAGGCCTGAGTGTCGAGCCACACGGACACTTGCGGGTGTTCATTGGCGTCACCCAGGTGAGAAAATGATCTGGCTGATGAATGCAAACTCATGTTTGCTTGTGTGACCTAACATATTTCAATGTATTCACTGCAGTTGTTTATTGCCAAAGTGAGGGGGGGGTCCTCCGTCAAATTCTCATGGATGATTGACAGCCTGGAGCAGTTTGCACATGAGGGCGAGTCCTACAGTGTTATGTTCAATACACCCGCTGAGTATAAGTTAAAGGTAAGATTTCATCATCTTATTTCCTTTTTTCATGGGGTTAACCACCTGCACATTGCAGGTAACAGCCTCGAACCCTGTGAGCTCCCAGAGCCAGCAGATCCTCCTAACTACCGTCCACTTCAGCCCATTGGCTGACCCACACTTCCTGTTTGTAAGGGATATTGTAGCGGCTGAAGCCACATATCTCTACACCCTCAGGGTCAAAGCGGACATCTTCTTGCCTGTCACCTTCAGGTACAGTTTGTCCTTGAGTCTCAGGCATTGGAGAATGAGGATTCTCTTCTCACCTCTGGAACATATCACGTAGATGGGACTTTGGTGACGGTAGCAGCGCTGTTGTCCACACGCTGCCTGCTTCATGCGAGACAATAGAAGAGCTAGTGGATGGAAGTGAGCAGCAGGTGTATGTACAGCACTCAGTGAACTACACGTATTCCAGCCCAGGTAAACAATCACCCTGCATTTTCCCTCAGCATTGTTTATTCATTACTGTGTGCAGCAATGAGGACACACAGCTGTGTCCTCCTTTCTGTCCTGTTTTTAAATTTTGAAAATGTATTTTCTCCTGTGATTAAAAACATGTCGAGTTAAAAATGTTGGTGTGATGTTGCTGAAATGTTTTTTTTTTTTTTTGTCCAACATAGACGACTATGTCCTTCACGTCCATGTTTCCAACCGATTTGACAAGATTGTCCAGTTCACAAAGATCAGTGTCCGCCATCTGTTAAAACATCTCGTCCTCTCCTCCTCAACCCTAACGCCCATTGTCAATCAGACTCTTCTCCTGGAAGCGTCCACCATCCCCCCAACTGAAGATGTCATCTTCTTGTGGGACTTTGGTGACAACACCACAACTGCTGGAGACATTCACCGCCAGGTCAGACACAGATTTGTGTCTGTGGGTGTTTATAACCTTACGCTGCATGCCAACAATAGTCTGTCTGCGCTTAGTGCCTGGATACAGCTGGAGGTGGTGGAGGAGATAACTGGACTCAGTGTTGGCTCCAGTGGACTCAGTGAGCTCAGCTCAGCTACAGAGTTCACAGCTGAAGTTAGCACTGGTACCAGTCTGGTTTGGGATTTTGACTTTGGTGATGGGTCATTGCAGGGAAACCTGACAAGCGGTTTCACCTCACACATTTATATGTCTGCAGGGAATTACACCGCCCAGGTGAGTGTCTCTAATCCTGTCAGCCAGGCTCGTCAGTCAATCCATGTGGAGGTCTTCAGGCTGACTGTCGATGCAGTGCTGCCTGCAGAATGTGTCATGAGCAGTGAAAACACAGAACTCTCTGCTTTGGTAAATGGGAACATATCCACATTAGCTTTCCACTGGCTGTTTGGAGACGACTCAGTTCAGACTGTGGTCATTGGCGGGTCCACAGTCACCCACACATTCAAGAGCCAGGGATATTTCCACATCCACTTGACTGTGTTTAGTCCAGTTACATCAGTATCATACAACAGTAGTATTTGTGTTGAAACACGAATAACTGATGTGGAGGTTCTTTCATCAAAGAACCCAGCAGCAGCAGGAGAGCAGGTGTGTTTCAGGGTGTTAATTCACCCACAACACATCACAGGTTGTCACGTGGAGTGGTTCAGCAGCTCCTCTTATCTCACCTCTGTGACAGAAAACACTGAAAGGTGTTTTGTCTTTAAGGATGAAGGAATTGAAGAAGTATCTGTTACAGTAGGCAACAATGTCAGCAGCAGATCATCTAAAGCTGCTATAACTATTCAAACAGCAGTAGGTAACCTCAGTGTGGTGCACAATGGTGAAGGGGACACAGTGAGAGTGAATGCAACAGTATTGTTCTGTGTTGTCAGTTGTGCTGGCAGTGATGTGTCTGTGCTGTGGGACTTTGGAGATGGTTCTGCAACAGAGCAGAAGCAGAATGTATCACATGTCTTCACCACAACAGGTGAATTCACTGTCACCGCCAGCACATTCAACACTGTGAGCCACACCTCGGCCACTCTGAGGCTCAATGTGTTACTTCCTGTCGCAGACTTTTCTCTTTACACCAACCAGTCATACTCTGTAGTTGGAGAAGAAACACTCATCACAGCCATTGACAGTTCTGGTAGCAGTACTGTCAACTACTGGACAGTGGATGGTATATCTCCAGTCCAACGGGGGAGTGACCAGTTCAGGTTTACATTCCATGAGGCAGGAGTCTATCAGGTGAAGGCTCAGAACCTGGCAAGTAAAAAAGAGGCGTTCATTTTAATTGAGGTCCTTCAAAGGATAGAGGGTCTTCACATTGCATGTCCAAGTCTGACAGGAATGAGATATGCACCAACAAGGGACCAGCTGCTGTTCAGTGCATCAGTCACAAGAGGCTCCGGTGTCAAACTCCATTGGGTTGTTACGCAAAGTGAAGATAAGCCACCGGTAACAGGAGATGGGAATGTTTTTCACTTGACGGTTGAATCTCCAGGCAGGATCCTGGTTCAGCTCAGTGCATTGAACAAGCTGAGTGAGCTCACAAGCTGTGTATCTTTTGAGGCAGTAGAACGAGTAACAAATGTTCACATGACAACAAAAACAAATATTTTAGCCGTGGGAATAGCTGTGAACATTTCTGTGTCTGTGGTTGACGGGTCGCATTTAGAATACCTTTGGTATGTGGACACTGATGCTTCACCTATGCGGACACATGTGCCCTTTCTTCTCCACACATTCACAAGTGTGGGTCATCATTTCGTCACCGTGTCGGCTCAGAATATCTTCAGCCAAAGTAATGGCACCAAACTGTTGGAAGTCCAAGAGGAAGTGGAAGGAGTGGACTTTCATATAAATAGGAAGAAAAATAATTTTCATGTCAAGACAAGTGCTGCTGTCTCCTTACATGGACTTGTCCTCAAAGGCAATCAACTGCACTGGGACTGGAGAGTTCAAGGCCATGAAACCAATCTTTTTAAAACTTCCAACCACACCTTCTTCTACACTTTTCCAGGTGAAGGTATCTACAATGTGTGTTTGAATGTATCCAATGGAGTAAACTGGCAGGCAGTTTCACACAGTGTGGCAGTTCTGGATGAAATCAAAGGTCTAAAACTGAATATAAGCAAGTTAACGTTGTGCACCAACGATTCGGTTACATTTATTCCAACAATTGACAAAGGAAGCAATGTCAGCTTTGTGCTAACATTTAAAAAAGAAGACTGGACTCATGTTCAGGATGTTGAAGGACAGTTCACCACATCAGGTCTTCCAGCAGGGAAACTTGTAGTCCATCTGAAAGCTTGGAACAAGGTCAGCAGTGCTGAGGAATCATCTCATCTTCTGGTCTTTGAGGGTGTTCAGGGTTTGCAACTGGTAGATGATTGCCCTCCTGCTCTTGAGGCTTTGAAAGGAGCTGATTTCAAAGCAAAGGTTCAAAGTGAATTCCCAGTTAATTACACTTGGATCTTTCACTCAGTGGGTTCTGGTCCCTTATGGCTTAAAGGACAACATGTGATCTTCATCCCACCTGCAAGTGGTCCATTGTCTTTCAGTGTGCTAGCAAATAATGGAGTCTGTTCCGAGATGCTCAATGGGTCTTCTAACATTGAGTGGGCTATCAGGAAGATTGAGCTTCTCTGTCATTCTGAAAGAGTGTTTGTCGGGTATGTTGCCAGATTTTCTGCAACAGCTCATGGAGGAAGCAATGTCAGATATCAGTGGGACTTTGGAGATTCCACAGGAGTCGTCACAGAATTCAGTGAAGTTAATCATACTTATTATTTAGCAGATGAATACAGAGTTATGGTCAGAGTATCCAACAGTGTCAGTCAAATGTCCACATATTCCCAAATAAAGGTGGAGCAGCTGGAGTGCTCCACCCCTCAGGTCTCTCTCATCCAGAGACAGGCTACGATCCTACGATCCAGACAGAGTTTATTTGAAGCAAGCGTGGACAACAACTGCTCTGTGTACAGGGCCGCCTACTTATGGGAGATTTTTAGGGTGGCACATTGTACCGAGAACAATTTGTATTTGGCTGGAAACAAGGTTGTTCTCCATGATGCAACTTCACCTTTCCTACTTCTTCCAAAACATTCGCTCAGTGTGGGACAGTACTGCCTCACATTCACAGTTTCACTCCAGGGAACTCCTCTACTTGTCCAACAAAAGATGAATGTGACAGTGGGCCATTCCGCACTCATAGCTGTGATCAGGGGAGGTTCACACAGACTGTGGGGCAGTTCTACTGACTTGGTCCTGGATGCAGCTGAGTCTCATGACCCTGATGTGGAGCCAGGAGGGGTGGATGCTCTGCAGTACCACTGGACCTATCGGATGGCGGTACAGAACTCTTCATATTACAGTAGTGCAAAATAAAGTCAACCCAGTCACCTGAATGAAGCGTTCCATATGTCAGTTTCTGCAAGCCACAAACTTTTGTAAATGTAGGTGAATGAAATTTCAGATTTGGCCGTAACACAGATCATTTCAAGATAGCCTGCCTTTATTCACCACTCACCAGTTCACCACTATTATATTTGTCAAATGTCCAAATGTAATACTCCAGCTACTCATGAGGTAGCCTGTAGATCACCTCCATTGCTTTCCAGTCCAGTGAAATTTACGTCTGGATTCCTTTCAATTGTTTAAACATTTAGATAATTGCTCTTCTGGCAAAAGTCTCGTCAGTCTGACATTAAGCCACACTACAACTTTTTACAAATCGATTTCACCAGCCAGCACAGAGTAAAGCTGGAATTATGCTACTGGGTCACATCGACGGCATAACTACGACATGATACCATCGTGAACCCTTTGAAGTTCTCCATCACTCTTTCTTGTCATGGTTCGATTCAACACCAGAATGGTAGGGGGTGGCGTCCCTTGATTCGGCAGCAGTTAGCAGTCGGGACTCTGCAGCTGTTTGGGGAATTAATGCTAGCTCCTAGTAA
This sequence comes from Centriscus cristatus, assembly GCA_037832705.1. Taxonomy (NCBI): domain Eukaryota; kingdom Metazoa; phylum Chordata; class Actinopteri; order Syngnathiformes; family Centriscidae; genus Centriscus; species Centriscus cristatus. Next base: position 8,277 of record JBBMJM010147636.1, read on the forward strand.
ATATTGATTGATAAATGTTGGTTTCATAGATGAAATCTAACAATTAGCTGCTACATTAAATTACATTAGATTCAACTTGTTGACATGTGTAGTCACTGCACGTCAAACATACCAACCAATGAAATGCAACTAGCATCTAACCAGAATTGCGTAAGCAGCAACCAGGCAAGGGGGTGGGGGATGGGGCTGGCATCGGAGGCACATGGTCACACATGATCTGAGATGTTTATTTAGCCGATAGCAATTTGGGTAAGGCAATGAAATGTGTCATGTTAGAAAATCTGTCCTTACCTTACGACATGGACGGACCCATAACAAAGTCCAGGGAGATGTTGGACCAGGGACGGCTGGGGACGGGGAGTGGCTGGAGGAAACCTGCCAGGGTGAAATTAAAACGGTTGAAAAAGAGTGACCACCTGGCCTGGCGGGCATTTAGTGTCTTAGGCAGACTTCAGATATTTTATGGTCCGTTCACACAGTAAAAGGAAGCTGAGAACCCTCCAACCAATGCCGCCACTCTTTGAGGGCAATCTTAACAGCTAACAGTTCTTTCCTGGACAGGAATGCACAAGGGTGAATTTTACCATCTTTCTTGGAACGCTGGGAAAGTACTGCGGCAATACCCTCGTTGGATGCGTCTACTTCCATGATTAATTGCCTGTGGTTTTCTGGAATGGGCCACGGCCTTCACTTTTGCCGGGTCCATCTGTATTGATCCCTGGGTCACTATCAGGCCTAGGTACACAAGGTACACGAACTATTCCAGGAAATCTCTCAAAATATCGTTTACCATATTTTGGAAAACAGCAGGGGCATGACTAGATACTCATAGTGACCAGTGGGTGTGTTGAAACCAGTCTTCCACTTGTCACCTACCCGGATCTAGGCCAGATGGTCGGCATTCCGGAGATCCAACTTGGTGAATACTTGGGCGGCCTTTAACCGTTCATAAGCAGAGGACGTGAGGGGTATAGGGTACTTGACAGTAATGTTGTTAAGTCGGCCAGGGTCTCAGGGAGCCGTCCTTACCAACGAAAAAGAAAACCCGCCCCTACGGGATATGAGGATTTTCAGCTCAGTCCCGCCTTCAGGGAGGTGTCAATATATTCCTCCATCGCCTTCTTCTCGAGGGAGGCTTCTCGAGAAAAGCCTCCCCTTGGGAAGTGTAGCATCCAGGATCAGGTCAATTGTGCAGTCATAAGGGCGATGTGGAGGAAAGGGAGGTGGCCTTGGCCATGCTGAACACCTCAGCAAGGTCGTGGTAGCAGTCAGGAAACCCTGTCAAGTCGTGCTGCTGGAGGGAGACAGAAGGCAGATTCCTAACCTGGTTGGGGCCCGCCATACGACTCAGCATCACTGGGTCATCCATCTGGAGGCAGAGTGTCGCACAGTCTTGTCCCCACTCAATGACTCTGCCCGTGCATAGCCAGGGGTATCCCAGGACTATACGGAGTGGAGCTCAGATTCAAAAAGATGGAAGGTCATTGTTTCTGCATGAACCTGAATGATAACTTTGACTGGATCCATGACATGGAATACCCGGAACAGACTTTGTCCGTCAATTACCCTTGGCCTCCGATGGAATAGGCAGTTCATGGGTCGTAACACCCAACTCGTGGGACAGTTTCATGGACCCAAATCCATCAGGGCTTCACTAGGGACGACACGGTTCAGGTGGGTTGTCACCCAGGTGTCACCTGGGTAAGTCTACGTGGGGGAGAGTCGGTGGAGAGGGGACTCTCCAGTGTCTTGGGCTTCCCCATGGACTGGACCTTCACTGGGCAGCCAGCGGTTTGGTGTCCTTTCTGCCCAAAATAGAAGCACCTGCCCTCCAATAGGTGGCGCTGACGTTCCTCCTCTGGAAGTGTGGTCTGACCCAGCTCCATGGGTTCCACTCTGAGGAAGGGGGCGAAGCTGACACAGATGCTCCACCACTGCTGAGGGAACAGCCCTCCAGGCGAGGAGGAAGACCTGCCATCTGTTGGCGTTGCTGCCGGCAGGCGGGCATCCAGCCGGATGGCTAGGGCAACGACACCATCGAGATCCTGGACCTAGTTGGTCTTTTAAAAGTTCATTTTAAAGCGTCAATCAGGGATCTGAGATATTTTGCTTTCCATCACATGTAACCGAGTCTGACTGCGCATGTGCTGCATCACGTCACCGTCTTTAAACTTTTTTCTACTCGGGATTTCCTCAAACAGATAAGACAATGTGTTTTACTTCTTAATGCAAATTTCACAGAATGACACTTAATTGCGTGTACTCTTACCTTCAGCATGCGATTGTGAAAAAGACATTCGCTGAAGACGATAATATTTCAGTCCGTTTGTTAGCAAACCAAATGCTACCCTGAAGAAAATTCCTAGCACGCCACAAATTATCATCTTCGGCGAATTTATTTTTCACGAGCGCATGCCGAAGGTACGAGTACACACAATTAAGGGTGTCATTCTGTGAACTTTGCATTAAAAAGTAAAACACATCGTTTACCTCTTTCGACCACATGAAATAGGAATTGCCGTGTTTCGAGCAAGTACTAAGGAAATCCGGTGACATCACTCGATGACGTATTGCTCGGTGATGAGTCACGAGGAAGCAAAGCGTTACGGGAAGCAAAATATCTCAGAACACCGGTGTTCTGAGATATTTTGCGACCTCGGACATTTTGCTTCCACAATACGTCA
>JBBMJM010147657.1:0-10958 GCA_037832705.1 Centriscus cristatus
TTGTCAGACCACCAACATCCGCTGTTGTTATATTCAAAGGCAAGTTTGTATTTGTATTAATGGTGTGTACCAGATGTTTTGTTCCAGAAACATGCGTGTGATACTTTCATTGAACTCCAGTCTCATTAGTGTTTTAATAATTCTGTGTTACCAAGTTTTATGAAAAAGAGAAAACAGCATAATCCAATATGTTTTGCATGGACTGATTTTATTCATCAGAATGTCAAATGTAGCACAGAGAGGATCATTTAGAAACACTCCATGTTTCTCAAGCAAACATGACAAACTCCGGTCAACAGACAGGTTGTCATTCACTTGTCGATCCTTGACAAATGACACATTGGGTTATGGAGCAACAGTTGTAGACGCTGCGGCTGTAGTTGTAGATGGAGCAGCTGTGGTAGTCGATGAAGGAGCTGCAGTGGTTTGAGTCTGTTTCAGCAGGGTGTTAATCAGCAACTCAAAAAGCCTCTGCTGGGCCAAGAGCTGCGCCTGAGCCATGGCCAGGGCCTGGGACTGGGCCTGGGACGGGGACTGGGACTGGGACTTGACAAGAAGAAAAACAAAAGCATACGCTCAGATATCTACCAGGGGATCATGTTTATCTACCAGTAATCTACTAACGTTTGTTATGAATGAAACTGAAAAGAAAGAAACTCACCTCGCCGGAGTTGGAATCCGAGCCGGAGTTTGAGCGGGCAAGTCTTTTCGGTGCCATGCCCATCTGGAGAAAATAAACACATTTGATGTTTATTACTGAATCTAATAAACCTTTATAATGATATTTTATAATGATACATGTCCCGCAGAGAAAACGTACAGGATGAGCCAAGGCAATGCTCAGGAGACATCCAAGCACGAGCACAAACTTCAGCATAGTGGCACCGGTCACCCCTGCTGAAAAGAGAATAAAACGTGTTCAGATGAGCAGAATGAGCCATTTGTGATCATTGAGGAACGATGTAAAATAACTGTAAAATAATTACTGTCAAGTCGTCACGGCTTTCGTAGAGAGTCTTTCAATCGACGGTTGAGAGGGCTGTAGCTGTTGTGAAGTTCTGGCCGCACGCCGGTCTTATATACAGTCTCAGGAGCAGACGCCGTCTCATTAGCATGTTCCGGAGACTGTTGACGAATAAGAATTGTTATGAAATTCTGAAATCTTAGACCTCCACTTCTAGGTGTGTCACGACGGAAACCACAGCTGTGTTGGGTATCATTCAGTATTCATGGAACAGGTCATATCAGATATAATATAGTGTATTCACATACTTCATAATGTCACCAGATCAAAGAGTGAAAAAGGTAAATCTACGTTCACAAATGTTGTATACATAAAGAATTATTCTCCACACACTAGTACGAGCAAACTGAAAATGTTCAGCATTAACTGCTCTTACGATTACAAATCAAGTGACTTAGTGGTTTGGGCAGGTAACGCCCAGCGGGTTCATCCACGTTTGTAATACTGAGTGTGTGTTTGCACATAATCCAGTATGATCTGGATGTGTTGGTGTCTGAGTGTTGGATGTCTGATATAAATATTGCAATGGCAAAATTGTACGATATGTATTTTGTACCTTTCTGATGTCTTACTTAGCTTGTTTACTAGACAAACTGTGCACAGCCAGTGTGAATCAGTTCTTGTTTCTCAACGACACTGCCCTTGAAAACCTGGCATCTGTGCAGGAAGATGTTTGAAGTCGTTTTACATGACAGAGCATTAGAAAATATGACAATAAATTCTATAAAATCTATAGTTACAGTTTATCTTCTACACATCTATTATTAATCATCCATTTAAAAAGCTGATTCTTCTACTACTACTGCTCTTGACTGTCTGAAGCTCAACACCACAAAGCCACTCATCTCATGAATGGCTACAAAATTAGATACTACCTCCTTATACGTTCTGTGATATTCTACTTTTAGGATTTTTTTTCAAGGAATATGTTGTTTTAACTCAGAGAGACTTTCCTGGGATAACTTTCATGTAATGTATCATACAGTTCCTGCTGTGTCACTGAACTTTTATGTGTACAACAATAAAATCACAATGAACTGTTAATGAACTTGCAATAAACATTTTGGTAAAGATGTTTATTATCTGCGGGGAACAGATTCCTGGGGAAACAAGTGAATGATGAGTTCCCAGTTTCTCTGAGAAGAAATAATGCAGAATGAATGTGACCAAACAGAGAATAATACAGTAGTTTTACTTCAAATCACCTGAATTCTACTCCGCAGGTGCTTTCTAAGGCTCAAACAGGAAGGGAAACGAGTGAACCTGGTGACACGTGAAAGAAGTGAAAGAAGGAGTATGGCAGGTTTATTTCAAGTTTACAGATATAACTTTGTCTAGTCAAACCTCCTCAATCCCAGGACCAGATGTGTCTCCACGGGGATCAGGAGAAATTGTAGTTGACTCCTACAGATTGAAGTTGTAATAGAATAGTTTACACAAAACAGACTAAACTGTTTTATGACCATCACATTTTATGACTTCCTTATGTTGAAACATATACATACAGTACCTTTGGCTGGGAAGCCTGCTGAAGATGAGACACACAAAAAACAGATTGGAAATGTTTGAATGATGAATATATATGGATAAATACAAATGTCATCTCGTCCTCAGACAGAAAACTACAAACAGTGTAATCCATCTATACAGTCACAGACAGTTAAGTAACTCATGTCTCAAGTTGTACATATGGATGGATATTTTTATAGTTGGTTATTATTGAGTGCAGTGCCGTGACATAATTTCAGCAGTGCACCACAAAGCCAGACAGACTGCGTGCAATGACAGACGGGTGGTGTCGTACCCACTCACCGCATCCTCATGAGGTCAGCATGCTATTATCATGTCTTGACTGTGGTCGGCTGCATCAGTTGTTAAACTCAGACATAGCCTCAGCACAATGCTTTGGATATTTTTGTTCATTCGTCAGAGAGGTCAGGGGCCCGGTTAACACAACAGGTTTAATGAAAACCAAGTTTGTCAACCTTCAGTCTTCAATTACACTTTCATGTAATTTGACAGAAATGAAATGTCTTTTGTGTTTTGTATGTTTAAATTCAGCTTATCAGGTTTTCTCTCAGTAAGCTTCCCGGGATGGTCCTTTTCTCTGCTTTGTGTGGCCTCACATGTCTCACCTGCAGAGGGAGCTGTGGGCTTTGTGTCTCTCTGTCCAGGTTCTGCTGGGGATTGTTGGGCGGCTGCAGCACAGGGTAGACATATGGAGGGAGAAAGTAGGGGAAGCCCTGCGAATGAAAGCATACATTGAAACTGGTGATTCATTGGTGTTTTCACAAAGGTTTGTGTGTTCTACTTCATACCTGCTGTCTGGGAAGCTGGGGAAACCCATAAGTTGGGTACTGGAACTGTGGAAATATCTGTGAGGGAGTCAAGAAAAGCTCTGACCATATTACTGTGATTAATTTTGTAAATAGCTTTTTTTTAGTAGCTCCAGCATTAACTCACGAATGTATGTTAACTGTCAGTACCTGCACAGGGGTTTGGGGCAGCTGAGGGACATTAGCAGCACTGGGGTCCTCTGGTGGTCCAAGCTGCTCCTGATGAGGGGTGACCTGATTTCCCTGGCCAGGAGTGAACATCAGGGGACCCTGGGGGCCAAAAGGGCCGGCCATTAGAGGGTTCAGATTCAGCACCCGTGGCATTAGCAGCACCTCAGGTCGCTGAAGCACATACTGGGGAAACATTGAAGACCCCTGAACAAACATGAGAGGTTCAATGATTTGATTCATTTGAGAGAGGTCAAGATCATTACTGATGATAAACTGGGTATTTTTAAGTGTTAAATGAATGTAGTTGATAAGATGAAAGAAGATAACCTGTGTTTGTTCATAAGTTGCCAGGGTAAGTCCATTCAGCCTCAAGATCTAGACACACAATGTAGACTTACTATGACATTATTTGTGAATGATGAATAGACACTAGTTGAACAACACATTAAAATATAAACCTCGTTGCTGTTGCTTGCAAGAATTCCAATCTTCACCTGTAAAACAACATTCGTAAGATATAAAAGATGTAAAATATACAGTAATAAAACATTTCAGATTCTGATGATAATATAGAGATGTAACTAACAGGAAGAGCAAAGCTCAGTGTGAAAAGGCCGACCAACAGAAGGGCAACCTGCAGCCTCATTACGTCCTGCTGTGTGGGAAAACATGGAATGTCTATTTCGAACTTGAAAAAAAATTTTGAAAAGAAAACATACCAGAGGGTTTCAAAATGATCTTACCTCTCTGATTGCGGTTTCTGTCTCCTCTGTCTACCTCCTCACTTTGCTCAGATGCTGTATAAGTTCTCTCCATGTGTTTATAGGCCTCCACCAACCTATCCAGACAACGTGTAGACATCCCTCATGACGTTACACTCAGACACATCAGGTAAGCGTGTTATTAGGTGTAAGCCGTGTCTCTGACATCATCCTCACGAAGCTGTCGATAAACCATGTGTAGAACTGTATTAAATAGTGAGTCTGATCCAGTCATCCGTGAGTTTGATATGTCAGGTGGGTTGTTTACTTGTAGAGCCATATTGTAGCATGAATGTGTGTGTGTGTGTGTGTGTGTGTGTGTGTGTGTGTGTGTGTGTGTGTGTGCACGTGCATACACACGCGCGTGCATGTTGGGGTCACTTAGAATGGTTCTTTTTGTTCAAAGAAGATAACATGGAATGAATCAGACTCGTCTAGACATAAATGACTATTGGTAAATTACTATTCTAGCTGGGAACAGCTGATTTTCATATACATCTACAGAGGCCATTTCCACCAACCATCAGTCCTGTGTTCCAATGCTACAGTTTGTTAGCTAATCATGTTAAAAGGTGAGTGATGATTTGAAAACCTTTGCTCAATTCTGTTTGCACAGATGACAACCGTTGCTTAGAGAAACTATGAAACTGAAATAGTCTGGATGGGCCCAAACGTTTGAACAGTAGCGTACATATACATAGATATCCTTTGGTGTTCGACATCATGTGTCTCTCTTGTTTCACTGGAAACTTTTGGGGCTTTGATAATCAGTGTGCTTGTCTGGAAATGTACTGAAGCCTTTTCTACTGCTGACTGTGCTGACCACAGCAGAACAGGTACACAGCCTGTGTGTCTCTTCTGAGGCTTTATATTAATTACACTCTGTCATGCAGGTTAAATTAACATTTATTCTGAGTCAAAAGACATTCTCTGAGGTGTAAATATGTGTTTAAGATTCCCAATTTGTATGTGTTTCCCATGCCCGTGATGCTGGATCATTTTTTTCATTATGTGACGCTTTTCAGCTTCAGATACTGTTTATTAAATCGATTTTTTTGTGTTTATTTTTGTCATTGGTAATGGAGATGATGATTCATTAAGGTCAGATCATACATGAAGACAACAGTTATGGAGGTGAGTGGCTGATGACCTGACTGTTGTTGACTGACCCTCAATTGACATTCCCCCCTCCTAACAAGGACTCCCTGACGACACGAGAGCAGCCACACTAAGACAGATAGCCCACACAATGTGAAAATGTCTTCTCTCAATGACAGCAGACAGTCAACGGGTGAAGAGATGCTCACAAAGAGAAGACAGGTCCAGAGTCCGGTCACTGAGGACCTCGTGACTGTTCCTCACAGAGGGTCATCAGGGGGGTAAACCAGGTAACCTATCCTCAGAACTATTGATGCAGGTGTGATTGTGGCATCAGGACATATGAGTTGAATCTTTACATTTTATTTCAGGACTGAGAAACACAGGACATCACAGTGGACATCCGTTGCTTTGTATAGAGCTTTAATCACGAAAGTGCAAAGACACACATTGACAGCAGTTGCTAAGAAGGTAAATAACAGTTTTAACATTTCAAATAATGTTTTAGGCCTCAGTCCAAGGAGCCATTCTGCATTAAATCACATGTGGTTCAGCAAACTGTGCAACATATTTACTACAAATGAGCTGTGTAAACTTCCCCCCAGTTTGGAATGCTTAAAACAGATTTAGTATAATCTATAATAATAATAATTATTAATAATAATAATCTATCTATCTAACAGACTCTATTCATGTTTCTACCAGCTTTGTCTAAAATACAGAAATGTAGCACCACTGTAACATCAGCACCTACCAACACTTCCCCCTCTATAGCAGGAGGTATCATGTTCATTTTTACTTTCCTTATGACGCGGAGGCTCACTAATGCTGCGCTGTCAAAGCAGCGTCCAAATGCTGGAGATGTGGATAGGGTACAATATGAAACTCAGAAGAGCAGGTTGGTATCAATGTCCTCTGTGGAGAAAAGGGTCAAAGGTCATTAGCAGATGCTATTGCAGAATTTATTGATGCGTAATTGAATATGAAATGTTTATTGCTGTACATTTGGGTTGACACCCTGCTGATCGTACCGTTTCTGATACCAAAGCAGGAGGTCCACTCTTTGAAGGACACCTGCTTGTCCCTGTCGGCATCACACTCCTGGAAGAAGCGGGAGGTGCAGTGCTCCATCGGCACCAGAGGGACTCGGAGTGGGGCCAGTTCAGAGTGGGAGAGGAACCTGTGAGGAACTCCAGGTCAGTGTGAGCATCTATCTGACATTGATATAATCGTCTACTTGGCCAGTACTGACTTCTTGTTTCGATTTCACGAGTTGGAGAGAAGCCAGAATAGCATTGGAGTCACTTTTGTCATTTGTGGTGGATATAAATTCAAACACTTAAAACAGAGCTGAGAAAGGATGTTCACCTGTCGGAGGGATGCTGGTCCAGCTGAGCAAACTGCCAGTGAACCGGGTAGATGTACATGTTGTAGTTCTTCTCAAAGTCTTGGGCAAGGAGCTCGACAGAGTGATCGCCGGCATGAAGACGTCTCTCGCTCTCAAAGATTTTTTTCACCTGCAGAATACAGGTCAGTTTGGTGAAGGAAACTGTTACAACTGTTACAAATGATGGGGATTTCAGGAAAACAAATCCGGGCTCAACTACACACATGATGTACTAAATTGTTAAATTCCAAGTTAATCGTGCATGTGTCTTATTGATTGAACGTACTCTGAAGCGCTGCTTAGCGGTGAGGAAGCCAGGTGACATGGAGTCATGTTCGTAGAGCTGCAGCAGTACATTTTTCAGCCAGTCCCTCATTCGCAGAGGGAACTGGACCAGCTCAGTGTCCACACACTGAGGTATCACTGAGAGAAAAGATGGAGGGAAAAAAAAAACACAGTCAAATCATTATTTTCTTGCATTAAACTACAAAGAATGTGGTTGTTAACAGCAGATCTTTGGTTAACAGATACGTTTGCACGAGCCGGTGTAGTCCAGGTGAAGTCTGCTCCCCCTCTTGGTGCCTTCCAGGTTGCATTTAGTGGCAAAGAGTTGACACGACGTATCATAGGTTTTATTGTCTGTCCCACACACCTGCAGGGCAATAATCAGTAACATATCAGCCTTTCCAAAGAGCTCCAGTGTCGCCTTCAGGCAGTTTAATGACACTTACGTGGTCGAGTTCATTCACGCTGGGATAACATTCTGTCGGGTCTTGACACACACAGCTCGGCTTATTGTGCACATCAAGTTTACATGTCTTTCCACGTTTGCAACGGAAGTTATCGCATGGATCTGGAAAAAGATGGAGACAGGAGGGGCAGGAAAAAAAATTCACACTGAGACCCAGTGATCTAATAACCACAGCACATCAGCCCCTGCATTCCTCTGCCGTTTGTGTTGGTACAGTGAACAAATTCTGCTTGAGCTCTCATATTCTCTCCTTAAGCCTGCAGAGCCGTGTTTTGCTTGTGACCGTGAAGCGAAGTGGCACTGTTCATGTGGGAGTTTCAGCATAACGTTCCAGTCAGCAGATTCCACTGTGAGACTGTTGGTCTAGTGAATCAGTCAGTACGGCGGCAGCGTGAACACCAACCAGGAGGGGCTTCGGGGTGAGGAGAAGGTCTGGAGCTCGGGTAAAGATCCACTGTGGCTCTGATCTGCACTGGATTCATACCCACCAAAGGGCCCTGCAAAGAAATAAATACAGATGCAGCTTGAAGAGAACAACTTTTTAGTTTTTTTTACTGTCATCAAATTCTGTCATATTTCAGCTCTAATCACATATCATGCTTCCTTTATGAGAACCTGCAACAAGCACCTGGGGGCAGCAGACATACTCACTGCTACGTCTTTTGATGAAGTTACTGACGTCATAGTTTGGTCCCCTGAGACAAATATACACGTCTATGACTGTAAAATTATAAATTATTCTAATTTAGCCACTTGGATAAGGGCAGGGAAGGTATTTTTCTAAACCTTCAACCACAAAATGTAAAAAAAAAAAAAAAACATCATGGCTGTGGGATTGAATCATAATCATTAAATTGTTGGGTTCAGTACAACTGACCAATGAGAAGAAGTCATGTGATGTATTGTCCAAAAATATATCGATCAACTTAAAATAAATATGTTGTACCCTCTGTCATACCCATTTTCCTGCTCTTCTCCTTTTTGCTTTTTGGACTATATTGTCTATGCCCTCAGACTCGGCAGACACTTGGCTCTGTTCCTCTGATTCGTCCGGTTCGTCCCTTTGAGGCGAGTGCTTCTTTGTCCTCTGGTTCTTCTTTTGTTTCCTCGTTCTTCCTGCAGTGTGATTTCCACTCACGTTCTTGATATTTTCTTTCACCCTTGCAGCCAGTTGTGACCCTGATTCATAGTCTATGTTGCTCCCTGCCTCCTCGGAGTCCATGTCCTTGTCAGTGTTTCTGCCTTTAGCCTTAGACTGACGGTCCTTTGAACCCTTGTTGTTCTTATCCTCTTCCAGCTGCTCCTGGTTCGATTCTTCCTCACTGTCTGCTGCCTCTGTGTTCTGCATGTCTTGTTCATAGTCCTCTGCCATGCTGGATGGGAGAGTGACTTCTTTGTCCCTTTCTTCTTTCTCAATTGGAAGTTCTGCTTTGGCAACGGGCTCTTGAACGTCATTGTGGGCTCTCACTGTAGCTGAGGCAATATGCATAGGTTGTAAAACGCCGCCATCCGCAGCATAGTCGGCATCAACTGGAATCTCTGAGTCTGTGCTACCATCCGCTTCCTCCAGCAACAGGCCTCGACCTTCTGTGTCGTCCTTTACGTCCTGCACAGACTCTTCCCCCATATCATTGGTTATCTTGTCTACTGCCTCCTCCTTGACCTGATCTTTGTTCTCCAACATTTCAACGCCTTCTGCACGCTTGCTTTTCAGCTCCTCTTCTTCGTACGTCTCATCATAACTTTCTTCTGTCTTTTCCAGGTTGTCATCCCGGTTCTTCCCCTCCCTGTCAACTTTCGCACCATCAATGCCTTCTACACCCTCGCTTGAATCCTCTTCGCCTCCGCCTGTCTCCACTTCTCTGTCCAGCTCTTGATTTTCTGCTTCCTCCTCCTCCTCTTCTGCCTCCTTTTTCAGGAGGTCCACCAGTTCTTCCTCGCTCAGCAGCACCGGTGTGTGTTTATCTCCCCTGTCACTTGTCTCAAACTCCCTGTTCTTTTTGTTCGAGTTTGCATTGTCCTCTGAGCTCAGCTCCTCATCTTCTTGCTCCTGGTTGCTGTCCTCAAAAGTGACCAAAGTAGGTAGGACGTGTGCTTTGTTGACCTCCTCAACGACAATGTCCTTATTCAAGAGAAAAGAACACTATTTACATTCCGAGCCACAATTCTGTGACGCTTTAAATACGACTATACACATGAGAGTTTTACCTTTTCTTTGGCTTTCAATGATATCTTGTGCAATCCATGGTGCTTTCCGTGAGGTTTACCGTTTACCTGAATGTAATAATCGACATGGATTCAGTGACTCAACTCTTTACTAAATAAATTAAATTATTAATTAAAGAGAAGAATGTCACTTACAGACAAGGCAAATGTTGCTGCCAGAAAGAAAAGGAATACTAAGCAGGCCCTCATATCTGGAACATTAGAACGCATAATTGAGCATTTCTGAGCATTAAGGCTGATGAAATGTAGATATTTGAAACACACAATATTCAACAACTTCAAACTGGTCACAACAAGGACTTGGCACATCTTTCAAAACTGAGACAGATGAGTGCATCTGTATGCTGCCGGCGCATTCACAAGACAAGAGCAGTGGGATTGGCCTTCACTGTTGCCATGGTGACAGGCCTCTGAGATGCGCCTCGCTCAAAAGTCACATTCAGAGCTAAAGTAAACATCAGAAGCTACCAGACTGGAAAAAAGTCGACTAAGTCCACCATGTTTTCCCCTGATCTCTGCACCTCACCAAAGCAGCCATTTGACCTAGTGAAGTCAGAGAGGGTGTTGGGCAGAGTGTGAAAATTAATGATAATAATATAAGAAAACATTTGAGGGGATAATTACTGTTAGTACCTTTAAAGTTATAATGTTCTGACAGCTACTGCTATTATTTTTCCACATAATTTAGACAATTCATTAACTATTTTTTTGTACTGTAGAATTAAATCAATGCCATCTGTTCGTCACAAGTAAATACATTATTTGTTATGCCTTGACAATATAGTGTACTATATTATAACAGACTATATTCAGTAACTGTGAACACAAAAATATGCATAATTAAAAAAAAAAAAAAAAAACATAATGGAAACATGATAAAAGACACACGGAGCAGCTGCACAAACCATACAACAAATTCATTTACAGACTTCAGCCGTCCCTAAAACATGTAATATATGTATAATAATAGAATATATAAGTTTCTATTCAGCAGAAAATTACCTGAGGCTGGTAGTTGCAAGACAACTGAGAATCCCGCACAAATACCAGTGTACGCCCGTGTCGAACCTGTGAGGAAGTCCTTTTGCAATTCAAGAGAGCTCTCACACTGTCTACACAAACTGGTATGAGACACACACACACACACACACACACACACACACACACACACACACACACACACACACACACACACACACACACA